>CM059196.1:91164026-91188146 GCA_030323885.1 Branchipolynoe longqiensis | reverse complement strand
CACCCATACACCCACATACCCATCCACACCACCCATACACCCACATACCCATCCACACTGCCCATCATCATCATCATGCTGTCGGTCGCGATGCGACAAAGACTGCTTTCATTACTTGACTGCTGCTCTCCCTACATTTCATGAAAGCTGCCTGCAAAAGTGTTGAAGTGCTGCTGGCTTTTGCAAGTTACCAGCGGTACTCTCTCGGAGAGCAAATAGAGGTTTCTCACTGGCAAGAACATGTCCAGACAGGCGCAAAACTATTTGTCTCCACACTACCCACACACCCACATACCCATCCACACCATCCACACCACCCACACACCCACACACCCACACACCCACACACACCACCCACACACCCACACACACCACACACACACCCACACACCCACACACCCACACACACCACCCACACACCCACACACCCACACGCCCACCCACACACCCATATACCCACCCACACCACCCACACACCACTCAACCCCCACAACCACAAACACCCACACACCCCACACACACCACACCACACCCACACATACACACCTACCACCCACATACCCACCCACACCACCCACACACCCACCCACACCACCCACACACCCACATACCCACCCACACCACCCACACACCCACATACCCAGATACCCACCGGCACTCATGTGGAAGTTGCATTAACTTCCAACACATCCTTTGAAGATGGATTCAATTTTAACCGTTGATTTACTCACCCCCACACCCCACATCCAGCCCACACCCACACCCACACCCACACCCACACCCACACCCACACCCACATCCAACCCCCACCCCCACACCCACATCCACATCCACACCAACATCCACACCACATCCACACCAACATCCACACCAACATCCACACCACACCCACACCCACACCCACATCCACACCCACACCCACACCCACACCCACACCCACACACACACACACCCACACCCACACACACACACAGACACACCCACACACACCCACACACACACCTACCACACCCAGTGGAGACTCCTTTTTCTGGCTCATTAAGGTGGCGTTTTTAGCTTGTGTTGGACTTTGAATCAGTCATCATTCCATCTCTGAGTCTCAGAGGACTTTGTTGTGTTTTTGTGTGTGTGTGAGGAGGTGGTGGAGGTGGTGTTAATGGGGGGGGGGCCGTTCTTGCCACCGTCGGCCACAACTTGAAATCGTCGGCGTTTGGCGGGTATTGCTCTGAGGAAGTGGTCGATTTAAAGTTGCATAATCCGATGTTTTTGACTTTCTGTAATTTTCTGAAGTAAATACATGAGATTATTATAGTCTAATTTACTTTAGTTTGAAGTAACTTTTACTTTAAATGGCTAACTTTGGGGATATTTGAAGTAAACACATGCCAAATTAATTTAGGCAAGAACGACCAAATTCTGACACCACAGGCTTCAGCAGTAACACGTTCTATTAAAGCTGCACAGTCCGATGGTTTTGAGTTTCTCTCATTTTCTGAGATAAACATATTAGGTTTTTCATTATAATCTACCTTACTTTAGTTTGAAGTAACCTTTATTTTAAATCGCAAACTTTTGAGATATTTGAAATGGAAACATGCTAAATTAATCTTGGCAAGCTTGCCAAAACTCTATCACCATAGGCTTCTGCAGTAACAGGTTCTATTAACTTGACTCAGTAGTGGCTTCTATGTGCCGGTAAATGTTTAATAAGTGCATCAGTATTTAAGGTACATATGTAGAATCAAATCTAGATAATTGTTTTGGTTTTCACAAATTTGATGTTTTCATTGGACTATGCAGCTTTAAATTGGCTTAGTGTCACTTTCAATGCAGCAACAAAGGCTTAATAAGTGCACCACTAAGTAGAATATTATGTAGAATCAAATCTATGCAAGTGGTTTGGTTTTGAAAATTTGATGCTTTCATCGGACTATGCAGATTTAAAGGGGCACTAGTCTTTAGAACCTGATCCTGGTCTCACACCACCGGACGCGATGGTCGAATCGGTAGAGCGCAAGCTTCTGGTGCGGAAGGTCGGTGGTTCAAATCCAGGCCGAGTCAAACCAATGACTTATAAAATTGATACTTGTCGCTCGCTACCTAGCCTGGCACTCGGCATTAATAGGATCGACAAGGACTGGATAACACAGTGTCAGGATAATGTGACTGTGCATGATATGGGGTCATGGTACCCGGCAGCCTGATCTCCCAGTTGGGCAGCACTATAAAGCCGCCTTGTCTTCAGCAAGTAAAATGTGAGCAGCCAACAAAACCATCTATTTGTTATCATTATTTAGTAGCGTTAGAAGGGTTGTAAGGCAATACACTTTACAGACACTGTTAACAGTGTTCGAACATGGTCCAACCCTTTGCTGGTTTGTGGTTTTAAGGCAATACACTTTACACACACTGTTAACAGTGTTCGAACATGGTACAACACTTTGCTGGTTTGTGGTTTTAAGGCAATACACTTTAGACACACTGTTAACAGTGTTCGAACATGGTCCAACCCTTTGCTGGTTTGTGGTTGTAAAGCAATAAGCTTTACACACACTGTTAACAGTGTTCGAACATGGTCCAACCCTTTGCTGGTTTGTGGTTGTAAGGCAATACACATTACACACACTGTTAACAGTGTTCGAACATGCCAACCCTTTGCTGGTTTCTGGTTGTAAGGCAATAAACTTTGCACACACTGTTAACAGTGTTCGAACATGGTCCAACCCTTTGCTGGTTTGTGGTTTTAAGGCAATATACTTTACACACACTGTTAACAGTGTTCGAACATGGTCCAACCCTTTGCTGGTTTGTGGTTGTAAGGCAATATACTTTGCGCACACTGTTAACAGTGTTCGAACATGGTACAACACTTTGCTGGTTTGTGGTTGTAAGGCAATATACTTTACACACACTGTTAACAGTGTTCAAACATGGTCCAACCCTTTGCTGGTTTGTGGTTTTAAGGCAATACACTTTACACACACTGTTAACAGTGTTCGAACATGGTCCAACGCTGGTTTGTGGTTGTGGCAGGTTTCGGATCACACCCCGTTCTTATTACCCTGATTACTTTTAATAATATCTAATGTCATTTGGACTATAATTAAACACGCGAACAAGGAGCCCATGTTATGGAATTTTATTGAATCACAAAGTCATGTAAAAGGCAATGAGTATGTCAGATCAATGTGGTTTTTAAGGTAAGTTCGACTCAGGCCCTCAACCCTTGCGCTTGATTGTTCGTTTTTGATGGGTTGGGTGGGCGGCTGAGCTGGAGGTGTGGTCTTGGTCGTCTGACTGCCCGGTCGGTAGTGGCTGGAGCAGTGAGCTGCTCAGGTTTATATAGCTGGTATGTAGGTCAGGCAGGGCGTGAGTCTCGCGGGGCGAGATCGTGACGTCACAGTCCCGTGTGGTAGTTCTGCCTGTCTCCGGTAGGGTTTTTAGTTGGTGAGGTTGAGTTCAGATGGCGCCACCGTCGGGTCGGATGGGTGGAGCAGGGTGTGGGTCTCGCGAGGCGAGATCGTGACGTCACGGTCCCGTGTGGTAGTTCTGCCTGTCTCCGGCAGGGTTTCTAGCTGGTGCGTTTGAGTTCAGATGGCGCCACATCGGGTCGGAAGGGTGTAGGGAGGATGTGTGGTCAGTGGGGAGGGAGGGTAGGGCTCCTTGTGCGCGCGTAAATTATCCATGTTGGTTGCCCATCATGAACAATTAAACACGCGAACAAGGAGCCCATGTTATGGAATTTTATTGAATCACAAAGTCATGTAAAAGGCAATGAGTATGTCAGATCAATGTGGTTTTTAAGGTAAGTTCGACTCAGGCCCTCAACCAAATGTGGGGAGGGCCTGTGTCGCTGCGGGGAAGGCCGCCTTGGGGACGTATGCGTGAACTGCCGAGGACCGCCAGTTCCCCAGCCGCCGGACCTCGTCGATGGATGCGCCGGCCCTTGCACAGGCCTGTGCTCCTCCTCTTCGGAGGCTGTGGAGGGTGTAGTCTTCCGGGCACGGGTGGCGAGCGGCTCGGAGCGCAGCTCTGAGAGCGGCCAGGAGCGTGGGCGCGGTGAGCGGGGCCCCGTTGGGGAGCCGGAACGCCGGGTCCTGTGGGGCGGGCCGAGCGGACCTCCTGTACGCCCGCCATGCTCGGACGGGGCAGATGTTGGGTTGCTCGTTCGTTCGGACCACGATGGAGAATTCATCGCGAGCCAGTCTGGTGGTTTTGGTGGATCGGACGTGGAGGACAAGGTGGGTACCCGCATCGTGGACGTCCGCATCTTGTATGGTGTGGCCGGGGTCGTCTTTCCGGCCAGTGACGAGCAGGTTGCCTTGCCTCAGTAGGGTGACGTACCCCATGAGTATTGCTGCGGTGAACACCCGTGCTCGGGGGCCCACGGCTCGGAAATGGTTGACGATGCGGAGTAAGGTTGTTGGTGTTATGGGTGGGGCCTGTCTTGGTTGGTGGAGGGATGACCGAACGACCCCGCGCTTGATTACGGAGACCGCGTAGGTGTCAAACGCGGCCGTCCGTCCCTCGCTGGTGCTGACCCACGTCCGTGCCCCGCTGAAGTAGTTTAGTACTGCGGAGGGCGATCTTAGTGTTGTGTCCAGTGATGCGACGTAGGCCATGAGGTCGTACTGTGATGGGCGGCGGGGGTCGTAGTGGCGGTCGTGCGCGTGTTGGAGGTAGCGTTTGACCTGCCGGTTCTTGTTGGCCCACGTCCCCGCCGCCAGGCCTGCCCGGAAGAGTGTTGCGATGTGGGTCCGGTCGTCGTCGGGAGAAGCTGGGGATAGAAGGCAAATATTACTATCCCCAGTCTATATGACATTGGGTATGACGGCGTTACAGTGTCTGACCCGAAGTCGGTTTAGAGTAAGGCGGCGGCAGATTGTGTCGGCTCTTTCTCGTGCGGCGCTGTCGAATGGCGCCCTGCTGAGGGCGTCGGCAAGGATGAGTTCTTTGCCTGGCTTGTGGATGATGCGTACCTCTGTGGAGCGTGCAGGGGGTGGGATGTTCGACCGGCTGCGCGGCGTGCAGTGGAGAGACAAGCCGGTTGGCTGTGGATGGAGAGCAAGCCGGGTGGCTGTGGATGGAGAGCAAGCCGGTTGGCTGTGTATGGAGAGCAAGCCGGGTGGCTGGTAGTGCTGAGCTGGAGGTGTGGTCTTGGTCGTCTGACTGCCCGGTCCGTAGTGGCTGGAGCAGTGAGCTGCTCAGGTTTATATAGCTGGTATGTAGGTCAGGCAGGGCGTGAGTCTCGCGGGGCGAGATCGTGACGTCACAGTCCCGTGTGGTAGTTCTGCCTGTCTCCGGTAGGGTTTTTAGTTGGTGAGGTTGAGTTCAGATGGCGCCACCGTCGGGTCGGATGGGTGGAGCAGGGTGTGGGTCTCGCGAGGCGAGATCGTGACGTCACGGTCTCCGGCAGGGTTTCTAGCTGGTGCGTTTGAGTTCAGATGGCGCCACATCGGGTCGGAAGGGTGTAGGGAGGATGTGTGGTCAGTGGGGAGGGAGGGTAGGGCTCCTTGTGCGCGCGTAAATTATCCATGTTGGTTGCCCATCATGAACAATCCACCTGACTGAAATGACTGATGTGGGTTGAGGCATCATGTTGAACAACAAATGAAAGGAACAATTCTTATGTTCTTAGCTCTCACGCCCTATTCTTTAATGGTAAGTATTCTTCTGAGATTAATCAGCATTGGTTAACATTCGACCTCAGCTAGCAGGCAAGGGCGTCGTCTGCAATTGCAAAGCAGTTATAATTTTACATTATGGCTTTTGTATATGGATAGTGATAAGCCCGCTATCGCATGTAATAAGATATGTAGTGGTTTGCACCTCCTCCCCTCCCCTCCCGGGGGGGGGGGGGGGGGGGGGGTAGGTACCAGCATGCACCTCTCCGCCTCCTGCGCGGGGCCTCTCCTCCACTAGCTCGGAGGATTTTCTCAAATACAGTAAAACCACTCTAAATCGACCGACCTTGGGGCCGACTCTAAGTGATCCATTTAGGGAGGTGATCGGTTTAGGGAGTTAGAATATGGTTACAATGGTATTTGCGGGACCCAAATAAAGCAATCGATATAGGGGAGTAACCACTCCCTTATATCAATCGCTTTATTTAGGTCCCAAACGGTCGCCCACACAATACCATTGTAACGATAAAAGAAAACTCCATAAACCGACCACCTTCCTAAATGGACCATGGTCGGTCGATTTAGAGAGGTTTTACTGGATATAGGTTTGAAAGTGATCATCACGTGATCGTTGGTCACAGTTCACAGTAGGCAGGAATCAGAGAGTGACTGACAATCAGTATCTCAGAGTTTGTTTGGTATGACTGGAGGTATCAGGGGAGGACACTGACAAACACTAAGTAGGCATTCCTTATTTATACCCACATAATGAATTATATAACACATATGTAGTAGTCTGCACTGACCTCTCAGGCAAGGAGCCACATAGACAAGTAGGCTTGGGTAGAGTAATTGAATCAGGGAGCCTACGGTTAGAAAGCTACCCCTGGAATGTCAAGAAGTGATGGTTCGAATCCTGCTTTAGGCAAAATAATTCCCATTTTCAGCCCCCGCCGTATTTATGTGACGTGTAGAGTATTGTGCGAGTATAAATGCACGGAAAGGTAGGTATGTGCTATTTATCCTACTCCTGATCTAATGCATGTACCGGTGGCGCCACCTTTGGCCTCCCTCGCTCCCCCTGCGCCAGAGATGTGTCAGTCGCAGCGGAGGATTTGTTTCTAAGTTTTAGGTAAGGGGCCATTTACCCTCTTGCCAGAGATTATATCACTCAACCCACTACCTTGTTGTCTTCTAGCTTGCACTGTAGCTCCTTATATATATAGTATACAATATATCAATTGTCTATATATCTAAATATATATTTGTAATATAAAATACCTAAAATAATCTCTATATATATATAAATTTATTATACATTTGTAATACAAATATATAAAATGGTCTCTCTCTATATATAATTTGAATATATATTTGTAATATAAAATATATAAAATAGTCTCTCTCTCTCTCTCTATATATATATATATATATATATATATATATATATGTGTGTGTGGTGCATAAGCATTATATATATAAATGTAAATTAGGGGGAGGTGCAGGGCTTTGTTGCATTCCTTGATTAAAGTTGCATAATCCGATGACTTTGAATTTCTGTCATTTTTCTGAGATAAATATATTAAGCTGATTGTTATAATCTACCTTACTTTAGTTTGAAATAATTTTAGTTTTCAATGGCTAAAGGGCGCATTCCATATACGCGTAATGCGTAATGCGAATGCGAATGCGAATGCGACAAAAAATCGAAACGGCTTGAAACCTATGAGCTACATTCCATATACGCGTAATGCGTAATGCGAATGCGAATGCGAATAAAATCCATTATCCCGATCGCTCCATGTAGCGATCGGTGCGTAATGCGTAATGCATAAAGGTGCTGCGAATAGAAAAGCATCAGTCGCATTTGTCCATTGATATAAGGCTGGAGGAGGCGACTGATAATTACGGACAGCCGTGTAGGTTTATCCGGCGGACCTGTTAGGAAGCAGTCTTCATATTTGGGACGGTCCTAACATCCCTCGAAGCAAGCTAAACTGAGCCATGTTTGGACCGTCCCATTCTGTGTGTGTGTGTCTGTGTGTGTATCTGTGTCTGTGTGTGTGTGTCTCTATGTCTGTGTGTGTCTCTGTGAGTGTGTCTGTGTGTGTGTCTCTGTGTTGTGTCTCTGTGTCTCTGTGTGTGTCTCTGTGTGTGTATCTGTGTGTGTCTGTGTGTGTGTGTCTCTGTGTGTGTCTCTGTGCTGTGTCTCTGTGTCTCTGTGTGTGTTTGTGTGTGTATCTGTGTGTATGTGTGTGTGTCTGTGTGTGTGTGTCTCTGTGTGTGTCTCTGTGTTGTGTATCTGTGTATCTGTGTCTCTGTCTGTGTCTGTGTCTCTGTGTCTGTGTGTCTTTGTGTCTCTGTTGTTGTGTGTGTGTGTCTGTCTGTGTGTGTATCTCTGTGTCTATGTGTGTGTCTCTGTTTCTGTGTGTGTCTGTTGTGTGTGTGTGTGTCTCTGTGTCTGTGTGTGTCTCTGTGTGTCTATGTGTGTCTCTGTGTTGTGTCTCTGTGTCTCTGTGTGTGTATCTGTGTGTGTCTGTGTGTGTCTCTGTGTGTGTGTGTCTCTGTGTGTGTGTCTCTGTGTTGTGTCTCTGTGTCTGCCAACAGAAAAGCATCAGTCGCATTTGTCCATTGATATAAGGCTGGAGGAGGCGACTGATAATTACGGACATCCGTGTAGGTTTATGCGGCGGACCTGTTAGGAAGCAGTCTTCATATTTGGGACGGTCCTAACATCCCTCCAAGCAAGCTAAACTGAGCAATGTTTGGACCGTCCCATTCTCTGTGTGTGTGTCTCTGTGTGTGTTTCTATGTGTGTATATGTGTCTATGTGTGTGTGTCTGTGTGTGTGTCTGTGTGTGTGTGTCTCTGTGTGTCTGTGTGTGTGTCTGTGTTGTGTGTGTCTCTGTGTTGTGTCTCTGTGTCTGTGTGTGTGTCCTGTGTGTGTCTGTGTGTGTGTCTCTGTGTGTCTGTGTGTGTGTCTCTGTGTTGTGTCTCTGTGTCTGTGTGTGTGTATGTGTCTCTGTGTCTTTGTGTCTCTGTTGCTGTGTGTGTGTACTTTTTATATACTTTTTATATACTTCACTGCATAACGCATAACGCATAACGCAATACGCATTACGCGTATATGGAATGCTGGCATTCGCATAACGCATAACGCGTAACGCATAACGCATTACGCATTACGCGTATATGGAATGCGCCCTTAACCGTTGAGATATTTGAAGTGCAAACATGTCAAATCAGTTTTGGCAACCATGCCAAAACTCTGACACCATAGGCTTCTGCAGTAACAGGTTCTATTTAAATTGACTCAGTATTCCTTACCATGTGGCAACAAATGCTTAAAAAGTGCATCAGTATCCAAATTGTTTTGGTTTTGAAAATGCTATGCGTCATCGGACTATGCAGCTTTAAGCAAGTGAAACTTCAATCGCAAACAATTGGTCTTCGTCATTCCACCGCTCCTTGTCCTAGCCCAGTAATGCTGAATGCCAGGCTGGGTAGCGACAAGCATCCATCTTGTCCGACTGCGGGGATGAGGCGTCTTGTGATTCAGATCTACATTTGTTGTTAAAAGGTTGGCGCAGGCCATTGTCCGGGGCTTACAGCAGAAACAAAGTGGAGCGGCCTATATCATGGCCCTTTACGGGTGCGACTGTCTCAGCCTCTCTTTGAGTCCAAGTCGGTTTATCCACGATTCGCCAGAGGGGTGTACCAACGGCTCGCCGACCATATCCGCCAAATACATGTAGGGCTTGTTAGTGCAACCTAGTTAATTACTCCGGGAAATTAAATCAATTTGAAGAAATAAATATGTTATTGAGGCACAGGTAGACGTACAGACACACATGCACATGTCTACACATAGAGACACACATACCTAATTAGATATACACTCAGACACACATAGAGATATCCACACATAGATATATGCAGACATAAATAGATACACACAAAGATACACAGACACATACAGATATCCACACATAGTGACACACAGCCACAAATAGATACACACTCAGATGCACAGACACATACAGATATCCACACATTGAGATACACATACATAAATAGATCCACACGCAGACACACAGACACATATAGATATCCATACATAGTAACACACAGACACAAATAGATACACACGCAGACACACAGATAATACAGATATCAACACAGAGTGACACATAGACACACATAGATACACATGCAGACACACAGACACTACAGATATCAACACATAGAGATACACATACACAAATAGATACACACACAGACACACATACACATACAGATATCCACACATAGAGACACACAGACACAAATAGATACACACGCAGATGCACAGACACATACAGATATCCATACATAGAGACACGCAAACACAAATAGATACACACATGGATACACAGACACATACAGATATCCACACATACAGACACACAGACACAAATAGATACACAACCAGACACACAGACACATACAGATATCCATACATAGTGACACACAGCCACAAATAGATACACACGCAGACACACAGACACATACAGATATCCACACATAGAGATACACATACATAAATAGATACACACGCAGACACACAGATACATACAGATATCCACACATAGAGACACACATACATAAATAGATACACACACAGACACATACAGATATCCACAGATAGAGACACACATACATAAATAGATACACACGCAGACACACAGGCACATAGAGATATCCACACGTAGAGACACACATACATAAATAGATACACAAGCAGACATACAGACACATTCAGATATCCATAAATAGAGGCACATAGACACAAATAGATACACACGCAGATACACAGACACATAGAGATATCCATACATAGAGATACACAACCACAAATAGATACACAAGCAGACACACAGACACATACAGATATCCACACATAGAGACACACATACATAAATAGATACACACGCAGACACACAGACACATACACATATCCACACATAGAGACACACATACACAAATAGATACATACGCAGGTACACAGACACATTCAGATATCCACACATAGAGATACACAGACACAAATAGGTACACACGCAGACACACAGATAATACAGATATCCACACATAGAGACACACAGACACAAATAGATACACACGCAGATGCACAGACACATACAGATACCCATACATAGTGACACACAGACACAAATAGATACACACACAGACACATACAGATATCCACACATTGAGATACACATACATAAATAGATACACACGCAGACACACAGACACATACATATATCCATACATAGTGACACACAGCCACAAATAGATACACACTCAGACACACAGATAATACAGATATCCACACATAGAGACACACAGACACAAATAGATACACACGCAGATGCACAGACACATACAGATATCCATACATAGTGACACCCAGACACAAATAGATACACACACAGACACACATCAATCAATCAATCAATAGTTCCATCCTCTAGTCGAGGGTTGGATGCAATGGTTCTCCACTTGTCCCGATGTTGTGCTGTCCTGATAGACTGTGAATAATTCAAGCCTGTCCACTGTGAAATATTTGTAAACCATGATGTTCCTCCCTCTCCCTCTGCTGCCATTCACCTTCCCTTCCAACAATGTACGGTATATTGAACTCTGACGAATGATGTGGCCAAAATAAATAAGTTTCTTTGTCTGTATAGTGGCAACAAGCTTTTCTTATTTTTAATTTTTCTGAGAACTTCTTTGTTGGTGATCTTTGTCCATGATATTTTCATCATCCTTCGATAAGTCCACATCTCAAATGCTGCTAAACGTTTGTACATTTTCTTAGAGATTGTCCATGTCTCTGCCCCATACATTAGAGTAGACCACCATAACATGAAGAATAGCTTCCTTGTTTGTATTATATCTTACTTGATGTTAACACTCTATCATTTTGGAGAATGTTGTTCGGGCTATTGTTATCCTTCTTTTAATTTCTTCCTCACATCTCCCATCATTTGTAATCTTTTGTCGAGATTATGAATTGGATCTTTTCTTGTTGTGCCATCTATGGTTATTTGCATTTGGTTTATCTGTCTTTTTACTTATAACCATTGTTTTGGTCTTCCTGGCATTCATCTTCATGTTGAATAGTATTCCAGCTTTATTGATTCTATTCACTATATCTTGTAGGTTTTCTCACTGTCTGCTAGTATTACAGACACACATACACATACAGATATCCACACATAGAGACGCACATACATAAATAGATACACATGCAGACACACAGACACATTCAGATATCCACATATAGAGACACATACACATAAATAGATACTCTCGCAGACACACAGACACATAGAGATATCCACACGTAGAGATGCACATACATAAATAGATAGACACACAGACACATAGACACATACACATATCTGCACATAGTGACACACAGACACAAATAGATACACACGCAGACACACAGACACACAGAGATATCCACACATAGAGACACACATACATAAATAGATACACACGCAGACACCCACAGATATCCACACATAGAGACACACACAGAAATAGAGACACACAGACATATACAGATACCCACACGTAGAGACACACAGACACAAATAGATACATACAAAGACACACATATACACACAGATATCCACATGTAGAGACACACAGACAAAAATAGACACACAGACATATACAGATACCCACACGTAGAGACACACAGACACAAATAGATACACAAAGAGACACACAGACACATACAGATATCCAAACATATTCTACTACCCTCAATCCTTTGTTCACTTGGTTTGTGAATGGTTGTGTAATAAACCACATTCTACTACCATCAATCTTTGTGGTGTAACTTTGGTTGTTCACTTGGTTTGTGAATGTTTGTGTAATAAACCACATTCTACTACCATCAATCTTTGCGATGTACTTTGGTTGTTCACTTGGTTTGTGAATGGTTGTGTAATAAACCACATTCTACTACCATCAATCTTTGTGGTGTAACTTTGGTTGTTCACTTGGTTTGTGAATGTTTGTGTAATAAACCACATTCTACTACCATCAATCTTTGTGATGTAACTTTGGTTGTTCACTTGGTTTGTGAATGGTTGTGTAATAAACCACATTCTACTACCATCAATCTTTGTGGTGTAACTTTGGTTGTTCACTTGGTTTGTGAATGTTTGTGTAATAAACCACATTCTACTACCATCAATCTTTGTGGTGTAACTTTGGTTGTTCACTTGGTTTGTGAATGTTTGTGTAATAAACCACATTCTACTACCATCAATCTTTGTGATGTAACTTTGGTTGTTCACTTGGTTTGTGAATGTTTGTGTAATAAACCACATCCCAGATAGCACACAGCCGTTGGGCCGACGTTGGCTATTGGTCGCACCGTCGGCACCGACTTTCGACCATCGGGCCACCGTCGGGCCGACGGTGGAGGTTCGACATTGGTTTTCAATCTCTTTCCAGATTTGAGCCACTGTCGCGCCACCGTCGGGCCGACGGTGGAGGTACGCCCCTGGGTTTCAATCTTTTGCACATGTGGGCCACCGTCGAGCCACCGTCGGGCCGACGGTGGAGGTTTGCCGCTAGGTTTCAATCTTTTGCACATTTGGGCCACCGTCGAGCCATCGTCGGGCCGCCGGTGTTGATCCGCGCATGCACAGTTCAAGTCGCCACCGGGACACGTGCGATCGTTGAGCAGCGTTCTTTTTCTACAAATAACTCCAAAAATCGGAGGAATTTTAAGGAATTATTTAACAGGTTTGTTTATTAATATATTTAGATTATTTTGTAAAAGTTTTGTAATTTATTAGGATGTATTAATGGAATTATTCGTGTTAATACAATTTGAATTACCCTGTACGGAATGTTGACGAAGAACCGCCATCTTGTTTTTTTCCGAGAAGACACTGTCACTATAGTGTCAATACATACAGTTGCAAAATATTAGTTTTATTCAAAATTAATAGATATCAAGAACCTTGACCTTATAAATTTAATATAATCTTTTTGGTAATGATGTTGTCTATATGTGTACCAAGCGATTTGTTTCTAGGTGGAGTGGTTGTAGACATATTTCACTTTTTCTGTATTTAATTAAGCACTAACCCTACCCCCAACCGATACAGAAAAAGGAAAATATCTCTACAACCACACCACGTAGAAACAAATCGCTTCGTACACATATATAGACAATATCGTTACCAAAAATATTATATTAAATTTATAAGCATAGGGTTCTCGATTTCTATTAATTTTGAATAAAACTAATATTTTTGCACCTGTACGTATTTACACTACAGTGACAGTGTCTTCTCGGAAAAAAAACAAGATGGTCTTCGAGCCGACGGCATTTGTCGCCTTCGGGCAGACGGCGTTTGTCTCCTTTGGGCCAACGGCATTTGTCGCCGTTGGGCCGACATTGTTTTGTCGCCATCGGCTCATCGGCGGTTTCCGCCGTCGGGGCGACGGCGGCAGCTGCCGTCTAGTCGACGGCGGGAGGTTGGACAAAACAACATCGGCCCTATGGCGGTTTCCACCGTCGGGCCGCCGGAACGGCCGCCGTCGGGCCGACATCGGGCCGATGCTGTGTGCTATCTGGGATTCTACTACCATCAATCTTTGTGGTGTAACTTTGGTTGTTCACTTGGTTTGTGAATGGTTGTGTAATAAACCACATTCTACTACCATCAATCTTTGTGATGTAACTTTGGTTGTTCACTTGGTTTGTGAATGTTTGTGTAATAAACCACATTCTACTACCGTTACCCCTTTGTGATGTAACTTTGGTTGTTCACTTGGTTTGTGAATGTTTGTGTAATAAACCACATTCTACTACCATCAATCTTTGTGATGTAACTTTGGTTGTTCACTTGGTTTGTGAATGTTTGTGTAATAAACCACATTCTACTACCATCAATCTTTGTGATGTAACTTTGGTTGTTCACTTGGTTTGTGAATGTTTGTGTAATAAACCACATTCTACTACCATCAATCTTTGTGGTGTAACTTTGGTTGTTCACTTGGTTTGTGAATGTTTGTGTAATAAACCACATTCTACTACCATCAATCTTTGTGATGTAACTTTGGTTGTTCACTTGGTTTGTGAATGTTTGTGTAATAAACCACATTCTACTACCATCAATCTTTGTGATGTAACTTTGGTTGTTCACTTGGTTTGTGAATGTTTGTGTAATAAACCACATTCTACTACCATCAATCTTTGTGATGTAACTTTGGTTGTTCACTTGGTTTGTGAATGTTTGTGTAATAAACCACATTCTACTACCATCAATCTTTGTGATGTAACTTTGGTTGTTCACTTGGTTTGTGAATGTTTGTGTAATAAACCACATTCTACTACCATCAATCTTTGTGGTGTAACTTTGGTTGTTCACTTGGTTTGTGAATGTTTGTGTAATAAACCACATTCTACTACCTAATCTGTGTGATGTAACTTTGGTTGTTCACTTGGTTTGTGAATGTTTGTGTAATAAACCACATTCTCCTACCTTTAATCCTTTGTGATGTAACTTTGGCTGTTCACTTGGTTTGTGAATGTTTGTGTAATAAACCACATTCTACTACCATCAATCTTTGTGATGTAACTTTGGTTGTTCACTTGGTTTGTGAATGTTTGTGTAATAAACCACATTCTACTACCATCATCTTGTGATGTAACTTTGGTTGTTCACTTGGTTTGTGAATGTTTGTGTAATAAACCACATCTACTACCATCAATCTTTGTGATGTAACTTGGTTGTTCACTTGGTTTGTGAATGGTTGTGTAATAAACCACATTCTACTACCATCAATCTTTGTGATGTAACTTTGGTTGTTCACTTGGTTTGTGAATGTTTGTGTAATAAACCACATTCTACTACCATCAATCTTTGTGATGTAACTTTGGTTGTTCACTTGGTTTGTGAATGGTTGTGTAATAAACCACATTCTACTACCATCAATCTTTGTGATGTAACTTTGGTTGTTCACTTGGTTTGTGAATGTTTGTGTAATAAACCACATTCTACTACCGTTACCCCTTTGTGATGTAACTTTGGTTGTTCACTTGGTTTGTGAATGGTTGTGTAATAAACCACATTCTACTACCATCAATCTTTGTGGTGTAACTTTGGTTGTTCACTTGGTTTGTGAATGGTTGTGTAATAAACCACATTCTCCTACCTTTAATCCTTTGTGATGTAACTTTGGTTGTTCACTTGGTTTGTGAATGTTTGTGTAATAAACCACATTCTACTACCGTTACCCCTTTGTGATGTAACTTTGGTTGTTCACTTGGTTTGTGAATGGTTGTGTAATAAACCACATTCTACTACCATCAATCTTTGTGGTGTAACTTTGGTTGTTCACTTGGTTTGTGAATGGATGTGTAATAAACCACATTCTACTACCATCAATCGTTGTGCCTTATTGTATTCCTTCTTACACACAGTGCATGATGGCTGCTGATTGTTTGCAGTCATCCACCTATCATGGTAGTGTTTTTTATAAAAGTATTGGTGCAACGCAGCCAGTAAGGGTTCTTGCAATGAGACCATTCAAAATCAGTGAAAAGTACATGTAGTATATTTTTCATTTGCAAGCACCAGTAAATATTTCACAATGACTTACAAAATTTATACTTGTCGTTACCTAGCCTGGCGCTTCGCATTACTAGGATAGGCCAAGGACTGGTTAACTCAGTATCAGAATAATGTGATTGAGTGGGATATTGGGTCACGGTGCCGGCAGCCTGATTTCCAAGTGGGGCAGCATTATATAGTCGTCATGATTGCACACTGCTACAAGTTGGTACCAGTCCTGATATGACCTTAGATGTTGCTAGGACATAAAACAACAAACAAACAAGATAGCGTAACTAAGTGGGAACTTGGGTCCTGTGCGGATCTTCCAGTGGGGGAAGCACCATCAAATCGCCATGAATGCGTACTATCTATCACAAGTCGCTGCCCTTCCTCATATGACTTTAGATGTTGCCAGGATGTAAGACCCCAAACAAACAAACACAGACTCCTTCACTTCCCCGCCTGCCCGGGCTCTGTACCGGTGGCTTGTTAGCAGACCCCCGGGGATCTAATTCCATCTGAGTACACGGCTACCAAACGTAAGCTTTTCGATTTGTAGAAACAAATTGATTCATGCGCCGATATTGTGAGTGCGGGCGCCGATCCAATCTCGCCGTGTCACGCTTGATTCCTCCGGAGCGCTCACCAATAATACTGGCCGGGTCCCGCGCCCCACTACAGCCCCCCTGCCCCCCCCCCCCACCTCCCCCACTGCGCCCCCCCCCCCGCCCCACCCGTCCCGGGATGACTAGACCTTCTGGGACGAGGGGCTGGAAGGCGCCGAGAGACAGGGATATGGAGAGACAGGGATGGAGACAGCGAGAGATGTAGATAACGGTGAGATACTGAGAGATATAGATACAGAGAGAGAGACATCGAGAGATGTAGATATACAGATATATTGACAGATATAGATATTCATTCCATGAGAGGCTATGAGAGATGTAGATAACGGAGAGACATTGAGAGATATAGATATACCGCGAGAGAAACATTGAGATATATAGCAATCCAGATATATTGACAGATATAGATATTCATTCCGTGAGAGGCTATGAGAGATGTAGATAATGGAAAGACATTGAGAGATATAGATATACCGCGAGAGAAACATTGACATATATAGCAATCCAGATATATTGACAGATATAGATATTCATTCCGTGAGAGGCTATGAGAGATGTAGATAATGGAGAGACATTGAGAGATATAGATATAGAGAGAGATATAGATATACAGAGATATTGACAGATATTGACAGATATAGATATTCAGAGAGAGGCTGTGACTGTGAGAGATGTAGATAACAGACATATGCTGAGAGATACAGATATACAGAGAGAGACATCGAGAGATATAGAGATACAGAGTAGGTACCGACAGCGGCATGGAAAAGTGCAGGAATGGTGCTTTTTTCATCAATATTCACAAGCTTGTAACTATTTCTGTGTGGATTTGATTTTGATGAGATTGCATATCCTAGAAGATCAACATTTGTTCTATCTGATGCTGTTGTTTTATTTAATATATAATCAGTTTGTATTTAAGTCAAATCCATTTGTATAATAAGTGTATTTAGGTAATTTTCCTACATTACTGGTGTAAATAAAAATGACTCTGAAAACAAGGCATTTTTAATAGGCTTGCGCTTCCTTGCACTACACCATAGAAGGTCATGGATGGTACCAAAAGAAGCGCAATGACCTCAGCTTTCTATATATTTTATCTAGGTCAAAGTGGTCAATCAGGTCAAATTCTGCAATTTAAATTATTTTGAAAGTTTGGTCGCAATGCGTAGCATTGCGTTTGATGCGAGGAGAGGAAGAGACCCTCCCCCGCCCCGCGCTGTCGCGCTGCTTTCTCACCTCGGCAGACGGCGCGGCGCGCCGCCACCTCCCCCCGCCCCCCTGTCGCGCAGCACTCGCGCCTCACCCGACGCCCGCTGCTCGCCACCTCTCGCCCTCCCCCGGGCCGGCAGCATTCACACTCACCCGCTGTCGCCCCCCCCTTCCCTTATAAGGTCGCCCGCCGGCCTCCCTCAGGCACTCGCCCTCCTGCCGTCTCCCAGCTCTCCCTTTTTCCAGTCTTGGCTACTCCACCTCGGATCTCTGCCCCAGCTCAGCCTCAGGATGCCTCGAGGAAAAGGACGTGGACGGAAGGGATCCCGGGCCGCCCCCGGCACCCCGGGGCCCTCTCCAGCACCCGGCCGGGGCGAGTCCCCGGCCTACGCCCCGGCGTCCCCCGCGGCGCCCTCGGGCCGCACCTCGGGCCCCGAGATGTCGACACTGCTGGAGGCGCTCCAGCGTATCCAGCTCGACCAACAGCACTCCGCCGCCGAGGCGCGCCAGGCGACGGCCGACCTCCACGCCCGGATCGACTCCCTGGAGACCGGGGGGACCCGCCCGGGGATCCCCTCATCTCCCCCGAGGCGCCAGGCCGCCCCGACGCCTCGGGCACCTACCGCCACTACAGCCCGGCCCCCGCCGCCGCCTCAGGCGTCCCTCCCCGGGGCCGCGCACCCGGAGTACGAGAGGTACCGTCACCTCTCCAGTCAACCACCACCCGCCACCTCGCCGGCCTACCGCGAGGAGGCCATCCGCCACAGCCCCGCCTCCGCGGCCGACGCCGTCCGGGACATACTGGCATCCGCCGAGGCGCGCCACTCCGTGAGGCGCCAAGGGATCCCGGCCAACTACATCTTCCCCTCGGACCTGGTGAAACGAGGGGCCGAGAGGAAGCCGGTGAAGAGGGGGGAGGCGACAAAGGACGAGTATACCCTCGCCCTCCTCACCCTCATCGACCACCCCGACTTCCCCGCCCACTCCGCCCAGGGACTCCACCACCACCACCTAGCAGTCTGCCGGGATAACCTCGTCTACCCCTGGGCGACCGTCCGCCGGTACTCAGAGACCCTGTTTACCGCGATCGCGGACGGAACCCTCCCCCAGGGCTGGCATGACCCGGTAGCGCTCAACCTCATGAGACTAGACTGCCTCGCCATGCCCGAGGACCAAGCCACCGCCGCCCCTGCCTGCCTACCCGACCCTCTCCACCGAGGCGCCCACCTCCCCCGACCCCAAGCTGACGCCCGCGCCACCTGCGACAGGGACGCCCACAGGGCCCCCTGCCCGGCCTGGAACCGCGCCCCTGCCTCATGCGATCGGGCTCGCCTCGGGGAGGCCCACGGTGAGGCGGGAGACAGGCGCCGTCACGTCTGCGCATACTGCGCCAATGTGAGGCGCCTCCTAACCATGCACAGCGAGGCCGACTGCATCACAAAACAAACCCGTGAGCGCCAGACCCCCCCCGCCACCTCGGCGGATTTTTGATCCGCCGGCCTCCCCCCGGCCGGCCCGGGGGGCCCCCTCCGGCGCCTCACCCTCACCACTGCCGACAGCCCCGCAACTCCCACCGACAACCTCCCAGCGACCACCGATCGCAGCGCCGCCCAGTCCCAGCCGGGGATCATCACCTCGGGCATCACACCTCGGACCACATCCCAGCCCAGCCTCAGGAGGAACCCTCTGCCGCCGATCCTCATGACACCGCCTTCAACAACACCGCCGCCCAGACCCCGACCACCACCCCACCCAGCCCCGAGGACTTCGCTGCCCCCCTGCTCGACCCTCGTCGGACCTCCTCACCGGATCCCACCAAGGAGCGGGCCTCCCCCTTTTTGGCCGCCCGCTCCATGTCGACGCAGGCCCCGGACACTCCCCGCCCCGAGAGGGAGCCTGACCCCCGACACGGCCCACCTTGCGTTTGATGCGAGGAGAGGAAGAGACCCTCCCCCGCCCCGCGCTGTCGCGCTGCTTTCTCACCTCGGCAGACGGCGCGGCGCGCCGCCACCTCCCCCCCCCTGTCGCGCAGCACTCGCGCCTCACCCGACGCCCGCTGCTCGCCACCTCTCGCCCTCCCCCGGGCCGGCAGCATTCACACCTCACCCGCTGTCGCCCCTCCCCCTTCCCTTATAAGGTCGCCCGCCGGCCTCCCTCAGGCACTCGCCCTCCTGCCGTCTCCCAGCTCTCTGCCTTTTTCCACCACCCACCCACCCTACACTCCTTACACACTCTTCTCCTCCAGCGGTGGAGGGCTCCTCGGCACCCCCTCACTCCACTGACACTTCATGAACTCAACCTTACTTTTATTACCCTGCTCCTCATGAGCCTTTGTACTTTCTTCCAATTATTGCCTTACTTACACTGTTGAGCCTTTGTACTTTCTTCCATTATTGATTATTACTTACACTGTTGCTCCTTATGAGCTTTTTCCTCTGTATGCTCTGAGGCGTAAATAAACGCCTTATTTCCAGCCCCGCCTTGCCTTCTTCCTTTTCGCGCATCAAAGCGATTACTGAATTAAAAGAGATATTTGAAACTTGATAAGATTTGGTATGGATAGATAGACAATTTGATTCCCTTTCCAATGATACCAATCTTACTATAGTGCTAGTTATTGCAAGGAGCCGCAGACAGAATATTGACACCAACCTCTTTTGGTCTTTGCTGTCCACAATAGTTTCACCAGGGTGACATCCATGAAGAAACATGTATATGATGTTGATGTCTATTGGCATATATCACATAATATATAATCTAATATTGTGCCAAACAGAGACAGACATAGAGAAATATAGATACACAGACAGAAACTGAGATATACAGATATACAGAGAGAGCTATCGAGATATACAGATATACAGCGATATATAGATATACACAGAGGTACATTGAGAGATATAAATTTACAGAAGGACTCCGAACGATATAGATATATAGAGAGAAGCATTGACAGGGGATTTGAAACAAATCATGTAAGGGTGATAAAACCTAAATAGCACAGAGGGTGGGGTTTTGGGTGTTTTTTTTATTGAGGCTGTATTTATACTGTCCATAGCATGTAAGCCCGGGTACCCAGGCTTGTTTTCAATGCTGGCCAGCTGTAGTGTTGGTGTTGTCTTATCAAAAAGTAGCTGCTGCTAAGTTATTTGATTGTCTGCATTTCAGTAGCAGATAGATAGTCTGTTGGTATGTTTAATAGCCTATGTTAGTTTTTTGGGGCCCTCTTGGCATTGTATTTTTGTTCTAATCTTATTACTCTGTTCGTTGTTTTCTTAAGGTTCTATGTTAATGTTTTGGGGTTTTCTTGGGAGGAGTTTTCCGCTTTTTTCTGGGCAACATGGTTATAAACCGAGAGCGTTATTGAGCTATATGACCACATAGGATATAGGGGGAAATAGGATATTGAAAAGTAATGATTGAATGAGACAGGTGTAAAGAGAGAGTGTATAGGTGCATATAGCGTGGCGCCAGGTGATAGGGTTATAGGCATGGACATTGATGTGTGACTGTGTACAATCTGGTTATACTTTATAGGAACACAGGGATGAATAAAAATAGGACTGTATAATCACAAATACATGAACAATACGGTTGTATGGTTGTGTAGATGTGTGGTTGTGTGGTTGTTCGGTTGTGTGAATGTATGGTTGTATGGTTCTGTGGGTGTGTGGTTGTGTGGTTGTGCGGTTGTGTGGTTGTATGGTTGGGTGATTGTGCGGTAGTGTGGTTGTATGTGTGTGTAGTTGTGTGGTTGTACGGTTGTCTAGTTGTATATGTGTATGGTTGTGTGGTTGTGTGGTTGTGTGGTTGTATGTGTGTGTAGTTGTGTAGTTGTACGGTTGTCTAGTTGTATATGTCTTGTTGTATATGTGTAAGACGCATGTCACATATATGTGTCTTGTAATGCATTATGTGAATATAAATGCAATGTCAGCAATAGTCTATTTAAAGCTCCATAGTCCGAAGCTAAGGGAGCAAACCCTAAACAGAAAACCATGTCACTGTGGCAGCATTAAGGGCGGTTGATGTATGGAACTCCCAACATCTCCCGACCAGCCACTGCAGGGACAAATAGTTTTGCGCCTGTCTTGACATGTTCTTGCCGGTGTGAAACCTCTATTTGCTCCCCGAGAGAGTGCCGCTGGTAACTTGCAAAAGCCAGCAGCACTTCAACACTTTTGCAGGCAGCTTTCATGAAATGTGACCGACTCATGGACGCAACTCTCACAGCAGAGAGCTAAATGGAGAGCGGCAGTCAAGTAATGAAAGCAGTCTTTGTCGCATCGCGACCGACAGCATGATGATGATGATGATGTATATGTGTATGGTTGTGTGGTTGTGTGGTATGTGGTTGTGTGGTTGTGTGGGTGGGTGGTTGTGTGGTTGTGCGGTTGTGTGGTTGTATAGTTGGGTGATTGTGTGGTTGTGTGGCTGTACGTGTGTGTAGTTATGTGGTTGTATAGTTGGGTGATTGTGTGGTTGTATGTGTGTAGTTGTGTGGTTGTACGGTTGACTAGTTGTATATGTGTATGGTTGTGTGGTTGTGTGGCTGTGTGGCTGGGTGGTTGTGTGGTTGTGTGGTTGTGTGGTTGTGTGGTTGTGTGGTTGTGTGGTTGTGTGGTTGTGTGGTTGTGTGGTTGTGTGTTGTGTTGTTGTGTGGTTGTGTAGCTGAATGGTTGTGTGAGTGTGCGGTTGTGTAGTTGTATGGTTGGGTGATTGTGCGGCTGTGTGGTTGTATGGTTGGGTGATTGTGCGGTTGGGTGGCTGTACGTGTGTGTAGGTGTGTGGTTGTATGGTTGTCTAGTTGTATAGTTGTATGGCTGTATGGGTGTATGGTTGTGTGGTTGTGTCGTTGTGTCGTTGTGTCGTTGTATGGTTGTGCGGTTGTGTAGCTGTATGGTTGCGTGATTGTGCTGTTGTGTGGTTGTATGGATGTGTATTTGTATGGATGTGTGGCTATATGGCTGTGTAGTTGTGTGGTTGTGTGGCTCTATGGTTGTGTAGTTGTGTGGGTGTGTAGCTGTATGGTTGCGTGATTGTGCTGTTCTGTGGTTGTATGGATGTGTAGTTTTATGGTTGTGTGGCTATATGGCTGTGTAGTTGTGTGGTTGTGTGGCTGTATGGTTGTGTAGTTGTGTGGGTGTGTAGCTGTATGGTTGTGTGATTGTGCTGTTGTGTGGCTGTGTAATATGTTGCAGCTCGGCCGTCTGAGCCCCACCATACCACGTACTCTTCCTAGGTGCGTTCTGACGACGGTCGGTCAGTTCACACCTGATGCCCCTCTCAAACAAACTCATAAGAAAGAAAGATAAGACAAGTCGCGCAAGATTGACAGTGAAGAAGTTGTGCTTTATTGGCATCAACTCCTGTTCACCTACTAGCGACATATCACCCTCACTCCTTACCTCCTGTCCACACAGATCCTCAGTACTCCTGTTAGTATGTATAGGAATCAGTGCCTACAGTCCATTGAACCGGAGTCCCATGGTTGTTGCACAGAGCTCAGTGTCTTTTGAATAGCTGCTGCCAGTTTGTATATGGAAACTGGAGCCTCAGACAGAGTGTCTGGGTTCCTGGCCAAGAGAAGAGTGTGTTCCCTTCAAGAGTCCATCAAGAAGTCTATAGAATAATACAGTGGTCGGTCCTGCTCAATGCACTTTTCTTGTAGCTGTCGGAGACAAAATATCATATCCACAGTGCTCCGGTTACCTCTGAAGCCACACTGTGACTCCGGAACTACATCAGGTGTTATGTGAATAGATAGTCTGTTGAGGAGGATCCTGGCAAAGACCTTGCCTGCTATGGAAAGAAGAGAGGTTCCTCTATAGTTCCCCCAGTATGTTCGATCACCTTTCTTGTAGATGGTTACAATGCTGGCATCCTTCCATGCTTGGGGTATAGAACCCTCCTCCCAGGCATTGCTGATTAGTTGATGCAGTCTGTTGAACAGATTGTCTCCTCCGTGCTTCCATACTTCAGCAGGAATTCCATCACCCCCAGGTGCTTTGCCATCTT
>CM059196.1:91134754-91163528 GCA_030323885.1 Branchipolynoe longqiensis | reverse complement strand
ACCGGTTCACGACAAAATATCCACTGGCACTGCAATAATTATAGCCTTTTTTAATATAGGCCTATTTTTAACGTGGACTTTATTATTATTATTAAATTAATAAAAATTATTATTAAATTAATAAATATATTATCTCACTAGTTATAAATATAAGCCCATACTCATGATACTGGGCATACACTTTTGAAAAGGGGCGTGGTCAGTCCGTTTGACAAATCGGCCTCAAAATTCCATATTTCACAGCTTTAAGCATAGTGACAGTGTAACCCTACTAGCTAAATTATCAGGGAATATCCACAGAACCGTACTTTGTCTGACAAGACTACCTTTAGTTTTAGCGGCTCATATTATCGCTCAGAACATACTTTCCAACCATACGTTTCTAATCAGTAAGCTTACCAGGCCGCTTGACACCCGAAAACATGGTGCCACCATCATGGCGTTTCCTCCCTCCTTTAGATTTGATTTTTCTTCGCCCCATTATACTTAATTTTCCTAAAACGTGTTTTCTTTCGGCTAGTCTCGGAAAACAACTAGCCTGGTTCCCCGGTCTCCCTTTGGTGATTTTCCACAGTAAGCGATTGAGGAGAGGGTGCCAGTGTAAACGCACGTGTATGTTACATACTAGTCCCAACTCATTGCGCACGGAGATCCATGTGCGCAGAGTTATCGGTTTCCTGAGAATGCAGGGAATGACAAACTCTTTAGTTCAACAACTCTACGCATGGTTCTGAATCTAGTACGGTGTGGCGTGCTCAGCCGTGTACCGTGCTCAGCCGTGTACTTAGCCGTGTTCACACGGGAAAATTATAGACTCAAACTCAAGGCATTGTAATGGTCATGAGTAATCTTCATACAGAAAATACAGAACAAGTGAAATATCTCTAAAACCACACCACCTATTAACAAATCACTTGGTACACATATAGAAAACATCTTCACCAAAAAGATTATATTAAATTTATACGGTTAGGGTTCTTGATTTCTATTAATTTTGATTAAAACTAATGTTTTGCACTGCGCATACCATCAAACTCAAGGCATTGTCAATGGTGGTGAGCAATGTTCATACAGAAAATCCAGGAAAAGTGAAATATCTCTAAAACCACACCACCTAGAAACAAATTGCTTGGTACACATATAGAAAACATCTTTACCAAAAACTTTATATTAAATTTATAAGGTTAGTGACTCACGACCATTGACAATGCCTTGCGTTTGAGTCTATGCACACGGCTGAGCACGGTACACGGCTGAGCACGCCCCAAAGGGGCGAATCTTTTAAAGATGTCCATTTAAAATCAGACGACCTGAATTGAAGATTTCAGGATGAGGCCGACTCTCAGTTCTACGTGATTTCACATTCTAAGTACAGAGCTCTTATTTATCTATATAAAAGATTCACCTCCACGCAGAGTAGGCATATCCCTGGGTGAA
Organism: Branchipolynoe longqiensis; assembly: GCA_030323885.1. Classification (NCBI taxonomy): domain Eukaryota; kingdom Metazoa; phylum Annelida; class Polychaeta; order Phyllodocida; family Polynoidae; genus Branchipolynoe; species Branchipolynoe longqiensis. Next base: position 91,162,091 of record CM059196.1, on the reverse strand, counting down.
TGGCAATTAAAGCCCCAGTCACACCTACCCGGTGTGGCGGTTTCAGCCGTGCGCCAGTTTCAGCCGCGCGCATAGACTCAAACTCAAGGCATTGTCAATGGTCGTGAGCAATCTTCCTACAGAAAATACAGAAAAAGTGAAATATCTCTAAAACCACACCACATATTAACAAATCGCTTGGTACACATTTAGAAAATATCTATCCCAAAAAGATTATATTAAATTTATAAGGTTAGGGTTCTTGATTTCTATTAGTTTTGAATAAAACTAATGTTTTGCACTGTGCATACCGTCAAACTCAAGGCATTCTCAATCGTGGTGAGCAATGTTCATACAGAAAATCCAGGAAAAGTGAAATATCTCTAAAACCACACCACCTAGAAACAAATTGCTTGGTACACATATAGAAAACATCTTTACCAAAAACATTATATTAAATTTATAAGGTTAGTGACTCACGACCATTGACAATGCCTTGAGTTTGAGTCTATGCGCACGGCTGAAACTGACAGTGAGCTGAAACCGCCACACCGGATCAGGGGCCGGACCGTGATCCGGGGTGATCCGTGGCTGGTCTGGTGTGATCCGTGGCTGGTCCGGCCTCGTCCGAACCCGCCCCAGATGTTTTAAAATGCTTAAAACATCTGGCGCGGTCTGGGGAATTTTGTGATCCGGGCTCGATCCAGCATCTTCCGGGATGATCCGGGGGTAATCCAGGGGTGGTCCGGGTAGTCCGGGGGTGGACCGGGAGTAGTCTGTGCCATGTCCGGGCCAGTCTGGGGCTGCTTCGCCCCGGATGAGCCACGTTTTAGCCACGGTTTAAGTCAGTCCAGCCCCGGAGTAGCCCCGACATAGTCATGGACCACTCCCGGACTGCCCGGCTAAGACCTGGACACGCCGGATGGCCACAGATCAGTCACGGATCACCATGGCCTGCCCAGTTTACCACGCATCACTCCCGGATCAGCCACGTTTTAGTATATATATATCAGGCGCAAGTCCACTTCATGCATCACTTCCTGCCTGAATCTCACAGGGTGCACATCATGGATGCCTGCATGAGGCAGTGCAGGTAGTAACTTCAGCTGCTGAACTGGCAATTACAGCTACATCAACGACAGAAAGTTCACAACATGATTATGTTGCAAGTTCTGCTAATCCACAGAAGACTTAAAAGAAAACAGAGAAGAAGTGTGTGGGTTCGACCATGGTTGGAGAGAAGAATTGAATTTGGGCAGTTCGTAAATCTTATGCAAGAGTTACGTTCGAAGATGTTCGAGCCTACAGAAACTTTCTCCGCATGGATCCGGGTATGTTCGAGGAGGTTCTCCTTCACATCCTTCCCAGAATCAAGAAGCTGGACACGTTCTACAGAAAGGCGTTAACACCTGGATTGAAACTGTCATTCACTCTGCGATACCTAGCCTTGGTGACAGCTATCATTCACTCATGTATGATTTCCGAGTTCCGCACAACACCATCTCGCTTGCCGTTTGTGATGTGTGTGAAGCTATAATTGCAGAGTGTGCGGAGGAGTTCATCCAGGTTTCGGGACGTATTGCTGAGCAGTACTCTACAAGATGGCTGTTTCACCATTGCCTTGGAGCCCTTGATGGGAAACATATCCCCATCCAATGCCCAGCCCATGGAGGGTTGGAGTACGACAACTTCAAGGGATTCCACTCTGTCATATTGATGGCTCTAGTGGATGGTGACTACACATTTTCTACGTTGGGAGCAATGGCTCTGCAGGAGACGTTCAAGTCTTCAACAGTTCAGAACTGAAGCAGTACATAGAAAAGGGATGACTTGGTATTCCCAGTGCCAAACCACTACCGCATGTTGAGCGGCATATGGCTTACTTCATAATTGCTGATGATGCGTTCGCCCTGAGAACGTGGTTGATGAAAGCGTTCTCCAAGCGTCACCTAACAATTCTGGAAAGAATCTTCAACCACCGACTGTCCAGGGCGTGCCGCATCGTCAAAAATGCATTCGGGATTCTAGATCACCGCTACTAGTGCCTCCTAACAACCATGAGACAGAAGCCAGCGACAGTTGTTTCGATAGTGTTGGCATGTATCTGCCTACATAATCTGACGGGACAGGGAAAGCTGGGAACGGGGCTGGTACTTGAGGCTCTGGACGAGGTGCTTGTGGATGCTGTGGTTCCTTCTGGCATGGCAGTTGTTGTGACTGGGAGCGTAGTCGCATCGCCAACGCGAAACTTTCGGAATGGAACTCCCCCAGAAGAGAGGGGTCGATGTCTGCGGCTATCGCCCCCAGCCACGATCCCCAGAGCTGGGCGCGGAGTTGCAGGTAGCGTTGCAGCTGCCGGTGGTGGTTGACTTGCCGGTGGTGGAGCCTGGTCAGGTGGCATCAAATTGTCATCATCATCATCACGGCACGTATGTAGTAGGGTGAGAGGGGCTCCACCCGAAATCACACCTGTTGCTGCTGTGGCTGTAGCTATTGCTGTGGTTGTTGCTGTCGAAGCCGCCAGGAGGGGTTGCAACCGGGACTGCAACAGCACACCAGATCTCGATGGCTACCGCACGATGTGACTCCTGAGGAATCTGAAATGCTCCTGGATGTAGATCTCCCGATCTGACAACCCCCTCGCTGTGGCACCGGAATTCAAATCACTCAATTTCCCGACCTTTGTCCATGTTGACTCGTACCAGGTGATCAGCGGTTTCGGGTCGTTCAACCCCATCTCCTTCGCCGTCACCTCCGACGCACGTCTCTTTGAAGCGGTGTTTTTATAGTCGCTCCATCCTTTCACACAGATGTAGTCATACAACCGTAACCACTCTGACATCTCGATGTGCTGCTCACTTGTGAGAGGAGGAGCGCCCACCTTCTTCTGCCTCACTGTCATCGTCCCTTGTGACAACAGGACTGCTGGAGGCAGCGTCACAGGACGGGGAGGTGGCGACACGTCCCAGGCAGACTCCTCCTCGGAAGACAACCCAGAAGTTGAGGGTGATGGTGCTGGTTTCCTCCATGCTTTTGTGGCCACCTTGTGTGTGGCAGGCTCCTTCTGAGCAACTCTCTTGGATGCAATTCTCTTCCCTGTAGGCTTGGTCATGGTGAGATGTGTGCTTGGCGCTGCTGGATTTGGAAATGAGCTCTCCAGTGCCGCACTATATTTTATACTCACAGCTTTCCGGGAGTAGTCCGGGGGTGGTCCGAGGATCCGGGGGTGAACCTGGGGTGGTCCTGGCTGTCCAGGGGTCATCCGGGGTAGTCCGGGGCCTGCCCGGCCCAGTCCGGGTACAATCTGTGGAAAGACCGGGGAGTCCAGGGTTGGTCCTGGGTCTATCGGGGCTCATCTGGGATGTCTATAGACATTTATAGATTTCAATAATAACATAGGCCGAAGGGCCTATATTCGTAGTTGTCCTCCAACTATAGACATTTAATTTCCTACAATTAACTTTTTGGTGACAACACGGTAGTAGGTTATCGTACAGACCTTTTTCAATACAGTAAAGTTTGTTTTTAATATTAACTTTTAATTGAAGGTGTATGTTCCACATCACAGGGATTCTGTCGTAGGACAACTACGAATATAGGCCTTTCGGCCTATGTTATTATTGAAATCTATAAATGTCTATAGTTGTAGGACAACTACGAATATAGGCCTTTCGGCCTGTTATTATTGAAATCTATAAATGTCTATAGTTGTAGGACAACTACGAATATAGGCCTTTCGGCCTATGTTATTTTTTAAATCTATAAATGTCTATAGTTGTAGGACAACTATGAATATAGGCCTTTCGCCCTATGTTATTATTGAAATCTATAATACATGATGTCTATAGTTGTAGGACAACTACGAATATAGGCCTTTCGGCCTATGTTACACATACAAAATGACAAATACTTATACAACGGTGTTATAAGATTAACCAGGAAACTCATAGTATCCATGTGTACCCCTATACGTGAAATGCGCACTTGCGCATTTCGGTAACGGGTTGGCGAGTTGGCCGGTGTCGTATTTTCAGCGGCCCGTCATTCTCAGCGGCCCGTCGTGGTCAAAAGACCCGTGGCATCGCCGGCTACAAGCTCAGCTGGTGCCCGGCAGTGTTAGGGACCGATTACGCCGAAATCTATTGAATGCGATCATATTTAACAGAATTACATACTCAAATAATGAAATTTAATTAAATTAACCTTAAATTCCAAGCGATATTAACGTAGCAGCTCGATCAGCGTCGAATGGCCGAGTGTAAACAAAACAAATAGCAGTGCTCGCGGCAACGTTCGAAAATCCGCGCATGCGCAGAAGCCACGACAGGCCGCTGAGAATGACCGGGCGCTGAGAATACGACACCTGTCGGTGTTTTTCCTGCACAATCGGCACTAAATTATCGGAGAATTTAATTAAACTTAATAGTAAATATGTAGTTACACACATGCTAAACATTTGAGATTAACAATTGAACAGCAAACATTGTGTTACGCTGGTGCGCATCTTGCTGCCACGATTGCTCACGTGCTCATTTGTGGGCCGAAATGCTATGGTACATTACTTGTAGAAGGTAACCATTGTATGGCAGTTACCCTATAGGTAGGCTCGCTGCACAAGTTCGACCAGCCATGGGATTGCTCTATCGGAATTTCTTGTATAAAATTCATTCTTATATTTAAAAAAAAAAAAAAAAAAAGGGAGAAGAAAATTGAAACAATTCAAAATGTTATCTGGTATATGTTCAATTGGAGAGTAGCAGGAGCCGGTGCTAGCATTTTATGGCGCATGTTAAGGACGCTCCCCAAGTCAATTGACTTCGGTCCCAGCCTGCTCTCTGCAGAAGGCACGCAGTTTAGCTGGTAAATGTCATTAAGTGGTCGCCCGTATTGAGTTCAATATACTGGAGGGCGGGTGTCACCTAAGCAGCGTGTACCTGGTCGGGCCAGTCTCGCTGAGGAAAAATGTTGGATATTCGCTTAGGCTAAGGAATTGTCTGGGTAGGAATATGTTGGTGTACGGGTCCCAACTATTGCCAGTAATGTGCCCCTCCTTTATTACTTGACCAATATGAAATAGATGTATGTGATTGACACATATTGGCGAAATGAGCCCACTTCTTTGTTACTAGACCAGGGACTAACATGCAAATGCGCACGCACGGGAATGATTCCTCCGTATTTAACGACCGAGCGCTTCGCGGTCAGTGGGAATAATGCGTAATGTGGGGGAGCAATCCTACGGTAACTCGAATTTCTCGTTATCTAACGTACCATTGCATTGCAGATGCGGTTGGAGAAAATTTATCTGGGCTTCCTCCCATAATAAAGTTTACTCTCAGATTAAAAAGGGCCATGACAACCTGTAGCCTCATAGTATTTGCCCTGAGCAGCGACTGACAGATCTCTACTGATGAATCGTCCGTCTCAGTACGAGGGTGCGGGGTGTCAGCTAGTGCATATATATATTAAAAAAAATTCTAATAATCATAGATATTTCCCCCATTTTGCGCTCAACTATAAAAAAATTCAACCTTCACCGCACTATTTACTGTTAGGCTATGGTTCCAGAAAATCGTGAACCAGCCAAACTTCGTGAAAAGTTAATCTTTAAATATCAAAGGCGCAGTGGCGCATCGCAATTCAGATGCAGTGATATATGTTATTAGGCTATGGTTCCAGGAAATCGTGAACCAGCCAACTTATTGAAAAGTTAATCTTTAAATATCAAATGCGCAGTGGCGCCTCGCCATTCAGGTTCAGTGATATATGCTGTTAGGCTATGGTTCCAGGAAATCGTGAACCAGCCAACTTATTGAAAATTTAATCTTGCAATATAAAATGCGCAGAGGCTCATCACAATTCAGGTTTGGTAATGTATGCTATTAGGCCATGGTTCTAGGAGACCTTATGGTTGGTCGACAAACCATATGGACAAATCTCTTAAATCGCTTAACGATTCGGGTTCTTCTACCCGTTATATATATATATTCAATATTATATTGAATATGTATGGTTTAAAAAAAAATATATATCTAGGTACATCAAGACGCTTATTGATTATCTAAAAGTGAAAACTCCTCTCAGGAGTATCGGCTTTAGAAAGTCAAAGCGACTATCATCAGTATTTAATGACGTAATGCTTAAATGCCTGTACTGGCTTTAAGTGTCGGGAAGTTACTAAAGAGAAATCCAGCCTGCACTGGCCGAAGACGGATGCGCCTAGGAGAACTTTTACAGGCCTAAAAAGGATAAGAACAACAGATGCGCCCAGGAGATTATTACGGGCAGAAGCAAATATCAGACGACGGCAGCTGGCCCAGGAGTCTATTTCGGGCCTCGGACAAGAACTGGGTAGTTCAACGGTACTCAAGTTAGGCTTTCGAGCAACGATGTTATATTAGTGTAGACCCGGGTAGCGTTGATTTTTCGGTTGTATTGCACAGAAGTGCTGGCATCGAGTGGCCGGCTGTAGTGCTCAAGCTGTAAACTTTTGCGAGCTCACGGCTCATCTCCCTAAGGCCTTTACGGGGAGTTTCTTATTGGTTTAAATTGTTGTTTGATAACTTGCACCAAGTTAGTGCAAGGATGTATATATATTCTAAAAAAAAACAAAACACATCACCTAATATTTTTAGGAATATCCAACAAAAGAGATAAACGTAAAATAAAAAAAAAATTAGCAATGGATGTTAATGATGACAGTGATATCCGCGCAGGAAACTAGTATCACCCTGAAAGCTGATTGAAAATTCATCTGCTTAATCAACTAAACTATACACACACAAAAAAGGACGCAACGCCCCAGGAGGTATTTGTAAAACATTATTTTAAGCAGGAGTACAGTCCGGGTATGTGTTGAACAGTGACGACACTTCCGGTGGATGCTGAGGAGTGTCTAAGACCCTAGAGTGTTATAGGGTATTTGGGGTTTTAGGAAATAAGGGAGTCCTTGATGGGAGCTATAGTCATCCTTCCAATCGTATACCCTAGGTGGCAGCGCTAGCCTACGGGTGTACCACATAACACTACATCGATCTGCACGTTGGTTGGTTGGTTGTTGGAGGCTTACGTCCTGGCAACATCTAAGGTAATTTCAGGATGGTTACCGACTTGTGACAGTGCGCACTCATCGCAACTTTATCATGCTGCTCCGGCCACTGTACCATGACCTGATTTCCCACTCAGTCACATTATCCTGACACTGAGCCAACCAGTCATTGCCCAATCCTAACAATACCGAGCGCTTGGCTAGGAAGCGACAAGTATAACCTTTTAAGGCATTGGTTTGATTCGACTAGGGTTCGAACCCATGGGTTTGAATCACACGATCTACCTGGAACCTCAATAAACTTAAAATTATAATGCACGACAGCTTCATTACTTTCAGTGACTTAGCTTTGAACACCATCACGTTGACGATGCTCCTGGTATGACCATTGATGTTGCCAGGATGTAAAACCCCAACAAACAAACTATCAACGGTGATAGACAAAAGGGAGCGAATCAATACTAATTTTCTCACAATGTCATTAATTAATTTAGGCGATTTGTGGTGTTCAAAACTCTAACAATGGGTTCAAACCCCGGCCGAGTCAGCTCATCATCATGCTGTCGGTCGCGATGCGACAAAGACTGCTTTCATTACTTGACTGCCGCTCTCCATTTAGTTCTCTGCTGTGAGAGTGATGTCCATGAGTCGGTCTTAATGTCTCTCAGCTTCAGGTTTCTCTTGATGGTATCTTTGAACTGGAGACGAGGGCGCCCTATCTTTCTGTAACCAGAAGACAGTTGAGAGTAGAGGATCTGCTTTGGTAGCCTGTCTGATGACATCCTCATGAGGTGTCCAGTCCACCAGAGATTCTTTTTGATCAGCAGATCTTCCATAGAGGGCAGCCCCATCCGTTCAAGTATTTCCTTATTTGTCACTTTGTCCTTCCAGGTTAGCCTCATGATCGAACACAGATGTTGCATCATGAAGGCATGCAGCTTTTTCTCCTGTCGTCTGTACACTGTTCAGGCCTCGGCTCCATATAGTAGGGTGGATAGCACGATTGCACGGTAGATCTTGCCTTTGACCCGCATGGACACATGGTGGTTGTTCCAGAGTCTCTGGCGTAGTCGGCCAAAAGATGTGCTAGCCTTGGCCATCCTCCTCTGTATTTCAGCATCAATGCGTCCATCACTTGATATAGTGCTTCCGAGGTAGGTGAATTCTGGAACAGAGTTCAGCTTGTTTCCTTCAACCATGACATCATCCTCTCAGGTCCTTGTAGAGTTGGGTCGGTACAGCACCTCCGTCTTCTTGATGTTAATCTTCAGGCCAAACTTCTTTGATGCATCGGAGAAAGCGTCCACTATTTTCTGGATCTCATCAGCAGAGTGGGCAACCAGTGCGCTGTCATCTGCGAAAAGCAGCTCTCTCACCAGTATCCGAGTACTCTTGGTCTTCGCTCTGAAGTGTGCGACATTGAATAGGTCAGCGCTCTCTCTGGACTGTATATAGACGCCATCCCCCATGCCTCGGAAAGCCTCATCGAGCATTGCTGATAGGAAGATGGAGAAGAGCGTGGGGGCCAGTACACAACCTTGCTTGACCCCATTGGTAACCCCAAACGATTCCGAGATTTCCCCTCCAACACTAACATTCGCCATCATTCCCGTATGTAGAGCCTCGATTATAGTTGTGAACTTCTCTGGGCATCCATACTTCCTCAGTAGCTGCCATAGCCTGGTCCTCCCGACTGTATCGAACGCCTTAGTGAAATCGACAAATACCATGTAGTCAGCTATGACTTATATAATTAGCACATGTCGCTAATTAGCCTGCCGCTCAGTATTGCTGGGATATGACAAGGACTGGTTGGTCCAGCATCAAGTGACTGAATGCGATATCGGGTCATGGTGCAGGTAGCCAGGCTTCCCAAGGCAGCACTATAAAGTCGGTATCCCCGTGCAGCACTATAAAGTCGCATTGAATGAATCGCCATAAGCCGGAACACGCCCTCACATGACCTTACATGTTAGTAGGACATAAAACCCCAATATACCAACTGTTTTTTTCAGAGAACGCTTGGATATGTGCCCACTGATGTATGTTCAATTAGAACGCCGTGTAACTAGGTCAACTATGTAGAATAATAGCCAATTATCCCAGAGCACTAATAAATGGCGACACCATTTAGAATTGACAGTTACAGTAATTAGGGTCAATGATCTACCCCCACCGCCACAACTCCCTCCTAACCATATATCACCTTCAGGGAAAATGTGCACCCATACTCCTATTGATTACCACCCCCACCTTGTCTTTGAACAATATTACCCACACACCCCAGCTTGTGGTGTGACGTCATTCCGATATTGTCGTGACGTCAGCTTCTGAATATGTGTGTTTTGTATTTATTTAATGCTGCATAGTTTCCATATACGCATATAAGCTTTTGATACAGTAGACCACAATGTACTACTGGGAAAACAAAAAAATATGGGCATAAAATCCAACACAAGGAGCTGGATAAAATGCTACCTAAACAACACACAACACAAAAACAAAAATAAACAACACACTATCAGATAATCAGCTGGTCACATGTGGGCCCATATGTATGAGCCAATTTTTAACCGTACCAGGGTTAAAGGCGGGTCCCGGGTTAGCTAACCCCGGGGTTCCAAATGTGTCACGGGGGATGTATGAGTCCAAAGCGCACGGGGGTTAGCTAACGTTTCAGTTATTTATAGATTTGGGAAATCCCTCTGCGTTTGTAGCCATATATTAGGCTCAAATATATTAAATGCGATCATATTTAACAGAATTACATATGCAATAAGTGAAATTTTATCAATTTAACCCTAAATTCGAAGCGTTATTAAGGCTACCGCCGCATTGGCGGCGATATTAATAGTTCTATTTTCGAATCGATGAAAGTAAAGTAAACAAATCGCCGCCACCTCCGCATCGACGTCGCTTTCCATACTGGCGGCGGCGGCGGTTTGTTTACTGTACGTTTGTCGATTCGAAAATATAACTATTAATATCACCGCCAATGCGGCGGTAGCCTTAATAACGCTTCGAATTTAGGGTTAAATTGATAAAATTTCACTTATTGCGTATGTAATTCTGTTAAATATGGTCGCATTGAATAGATTTGGGCATAATCGGTGCCTAACCCCACCTTTAACCCTAGTTTCGCTTGGGGTTAGTTGCAGGCGACTTTACGCTCGCCGAGTTAGTTTAACCCCAACACATACATACGCAGTTTTCGCCGCTAACCCGGGAAATCCGCACGACGCAGGGTTACGACGGCTAACCCGGACACATACATATAGGCCCTGGTGTGCCCCAAGGGTCAGTGTTAGGGCCACTACTCTTTATAATCTACATAAATGACCTTGAAAAATGGCTGCAAACTGAATGACTCCAACTATATGCGGATGACACAGTCATATATGCAAAGGAGACCACAGAAGAGGAGGTAATAAATGAGCTAAACAAACTCCTACTAAAGCTGGACGAATGGTGTGAGTCCAATAAAATAACCATCAATGCAAGCAAATAAAAAACAGTACTTTTCTCACATAAGCAAACAGCATATAGACACCTATACTGTAAGCTAGGAAACCAAATATTAGAAAATGTAGACTATTATAAATCCCTAGGTCTTGAGTTGGACAGCTAACTAATTTGCTTGGTTGTATATTCCGAGACAGACTTCATATCTGATTAAAAGAAAATGGATTAATCGTAATTGCAATTAAAATTTAAATCCACTGGGGGGAAGCAAATACCAATATGGCAGACCAGTGACAGAATCCCTTCTTGGACTTCCTCTAGACTCCTCGCTGCCACAAACCAAGTCGCACAGTCAGGTTGGTTGTTTGAGAGGTTTACATCCTGGCAACATCTAAGGTCATCTTCCGTGTTGGTAGACCCTGGGATCGTGGGTTCGAACCCTGGTCGAGTCAAACCAATGACTTAAAAATTCATACTTGTCGCTTCCTAGCCAGGTGCTCGGCATTATTAGGATAGGGCAAGGACTGATTGGCTCAGTGTCAGGATAATGTGACTGAGTGGGATATCAGGTCATTGTGCTGGCAGCCTGGTCTCCCATTGGGGCAGCACTATAAAGACGCCATGAGTGCGCACTGTCACAAGTCAGTACCCATCCTGATATGACCTTAGATGTTGCTAGGATGTTAAACAACACAAAACAAACAAGGTCATCTCAGGCTGGGTACTGACTTGGGATAGTGCGCACTGAGCTAACTGGTCCGTGCATTATCCTGCTAATGCCGAGTGCTGGGCTAGCAAGTGACAAGTATCAATTTTATAAGTGGCGTTCTTATTTGTGGCGTTCTCTGTGGCGGAGTGGTTAGAGTGTCTGACTTTTTTCTAGGTCAGACTCCTAATCTGAGGGTCGGCGGTTCGATTCCCCGTGCCCCCAGCTCTGCCAATTTGGATTTCCACCGCTGTGTATAACTTACAGCGTCATCAAAGGCCGGTTGCTCTCATACCATGTCTATGTGGTGTGGGAGGTTAAAAATTCCTTGGGTCAGTAAAAGTGTAGGCTCGGGCTTTCTATCGACCAGCAGTGGAATGAGGAAGACCAGTCGTCTATGACTGAAATTTCCGATGCTTAAACCTCATCATCATCATGCTGTCGGTCGCGATGCGACAAAGACTGCTTTCATTACTTGACTGCCGCTCTCCATTTAGCTCTCTGCTGTGAGAGTTGTGTCCATGAGTCGGTCTTAATGTCTCTCAGCTTCAGGTTTCTCTTGATGGTATCTTTGAACCGGAGACGGGGGCGCCCTCTCTTTCTGTAGCCAGAAGACAGTTGAGAATAGAGGATCTGCTTTGGTAGCCTGTCTGATGACATCCTCATGAGGTGTCCAGTCCACCGGAGATTCTTTTTGATCAGAAGATCTTCCATAGAGGGCAGCCCCATCCGTTCGAGTATTTCCTTATTCGTCACTTTGTCCTTCCAGGTTAGCCTCATGATTGAACGCAGATGTCGCATCATGAAGGCATGCAGCTTTTTCACCTGCTGTCTGTACGCTGTCCAGGCCTCGGCTCCGTATAGTAGGGTGGATAGCACGATTGCGCGGTAGATCTTACCTTTGACCCGAATGGACACATGGTGGTTGTTCCAGAGTCTCTGGCGTAGTCGGCCGAAAGATGCGCTAGCCTTGGCCATCCTCCTCTGTATCTCAGCATCAATGCGTCCATCACTTGATATTGTGCATCCGAGATAGGTGAATTCCGGAACAGAGTTCAGCTTGTTTCCGTCAACCATGATCTCCTCCTCTCGGGTTCTCATAGAGTTGGGTTGGTACAGCACCTCTGTCTTCTTGATGTTAATTTTCAGGCCAAACTTCTTTGATGCATCGGAGAAAGCGTCCACTATTTTCTGGGTCTCTTCAGCAGAGTGGGCAACCAGCGCACTGTCATCTGCGAATAGTAGCTCTCTCACCAGTATCTGAGTAGTCTTGGTCTTCGCTCTGAAGTGTGCGACATTGAATAGGTCAGCGCTCTGTCTGGACTGTATATAGATGCCATCCCCATGTCTCGGAAAGCCTCGTCTAGCATTGCTGATAGGAAGATGGAGAAGAGCGTGGGGGCCAGTACACAACCTTGCTTGACCCCATTGGTAACCCCCAACGATTCCGAGACTTCCCCTCCAGCACTAACGTTCGCCATCATTCCTGTATGTAGAGCCTCGATCATAGTTGTGAACTTCTCTGGGCATCCGTACTTCCTCAGTAGCTGCCATAGCCCGGTCCTCCCGACTGTATCAAATGCCTTAGTGAAATCGACAAATACCATGTACAGTGGTCGGTCCTGCTCAATGCACTTTTCTTGTAGCTGTCGGAGACAAAATATCATATCCACAGTGCTCCGGTTACCTCTGAAGCCACACTGTGACTCTGGAACTACACCAGGTGTTATGTGAATAGATAGTCTGTTGAGTAGGATCCTGGCGAAGATCTTCCCTGCTATGGAAAGAAGAGAGATTCCTCTATAGTTCCCACAGTCTGTTCGATCACCTTTCTTGTAGATTAAACAACTAATGAACCAAAAAAAAGAAAAGAAAAAAAAGTCATTCTTTTGACTCGACTGGGAACCGAACTCACAATCTCCTGCACGCGAGGCTAGCGCTCTAACAATTCGGCTACCGCGGATGACTCCTCGTGGCAAGGTTTGTCAGACAAAATACTGCAGACATAATTAGTAAGCACAATGAAATTGAACAAATTGGTTTTGGTTTACTGAGGTTTGGCGTCTTTGCAACATTTAAGGTCATGACTTGTGACATCATACTGTTGCTGTGACCAGAATTCGAACCTGGGTTGTCTTGCTAGTCACGGCACAAGTATATACTTTGTAAGTTTGAGTCACCTAGGGATTGATCCCATATGACCTCCCACACGGAAGTTTGGTTCCTTACCCACTTGTAAAGTCGTCGTCTGGCAGCTGCAGTTGTGTAGGCAGGCTAATAGGAAATCAATACAGGCAAGGAGAGAAAGGAAGAGTATAAAGAGTGAAAGTAAGGTGAGAGCTTGCACCCTCAGGTTTATTATTATATAGTGGTACATGGATCTGACATGGCATACCACCTGACCATGCTCTCCAATCAACAACACCCATTTCTAGGTCCACCAATGAATGGTAAGCATTCTTGTGTCACCATGGCTACTGTGATCTACCCACCACCACCATGCCTTGTGGCTCTTGGCCTGCACCTGCCTTGCTGTGTGTGTGTGGTGATCCGCGACTAACAGTTGGGGGGGGAGGAGCGGGTAGTGAGTATAGCTCTTGAGCCCCTTCCACACTAACAATAGTGCCCCTCTCACACTATCTATTTAATACAAAATGACTATGAACCACAAGTAAAGGGTCACCAGCAACTACATCAATACATTCATGCACCTGGCCCTATACACCATTTACCTTTATAGACCATTTGTAACCCTTTATAGACAAGTTCATATTCCTCACCAATGCGTTTTATCGGAATATTTTACACACTGGTCCATCTCATTATGTACATACACCATGGGGGCAGCTGCGTTATCCGATGAAAGTGCAACTTCTTGTTGTTGGTACACTAGTCGATTAAGCATGGGAAATTGCAATTGCGGGTAATCGGTCTTCCTGATTCCACTGCTCGTTGCCCTATCCTAGCAATGCCGAGCACCGAGTTATTAAAAAGCATAAACACTCGCCTAGATTTGATCCTACTCATTCACTTGAGATATTCCTGTGCCAATTGAGCATTTCTTTCCTGAAGATTTATACTGCCTATCATGGATAAGTCTGACTAGACTTGTTTTCACCATTAGACAGTTTGTCGATAGAAAGCCTGAGCCTACACTTTTACCGGCCCAAGGGATTTTTAACCTCCCAGACCACATAGACATGGTATGAGAGCAACCAGCCTTTGATGACGCTGTAAGTTATACAGAGCGGTGGAAATCCAAATTGGCGGAGGTGGGGCATGGGGAATTGAACCACCAACATTCAGATTAGGAGTCTGACATAGAAAAAAGTCAGACACTCTAACCACTCCGGCACAGAGAACACCATTTATTGCAGTTTGGTGCTGCATTTGGTTGTACTGTGCAAGGATGTTATTCTTGAAAGGGTATTTAAAAAAGCCCCTGTCCAGCATTCCGGTGGGCACACCAAAATTAACTGCACATTTTCAAATGAAATTTGATCCTTTAAAATAAAAGTGACTTCAAAATAAAGTGAGATAACCTATAAGGGTCAACCCAAAGACCTTATAATACTAAGACGGCTCACTCCCTATCTCTCCCATGGTAATGTAATTTTCGCAGTGCCACCTTGTGGTGGGTTTGATCAGCCCGGCTGCTGGTTGGTGTTTCACATGTAAACACATACAATTATATTATACATGAGATAGGTAAGTATGAATACACATCAATATGAAATTGCTATGAACAAATACACATCACCATCAGCATCATCATCATCATCACCATCATCACACATCTTTCACATTCATATATACATTTATACATATAATATAGCACTTGTTTAACCAAGAGAACAGCCAGCACACCAAGTGGTAGGTTGGATCATTTTGATTACACAGTACAGGCTGAGTGAGCCGTCTTAGTATTATAGGGTCTTTGGTCAACCTAATATGTTGATCTAAAATTTACGACAGAGTCTCAAGTCAAAGCCATGTGATTTTGTAATTTCAGTTACACCAGCTGCAAAGCGGCTGCCCACATCCTTGTTGTGTGGTCACAATGCCAACTGCAGCGGGCGCGGTGGCCGAATCGGCAAAGCGCAGGCCTCCCATGTGGGAGATCGGGAGTTCAAATCCCGGTCGAGTCAAACCAATGAGTTACAAATTTGATACTTGTCACTTCCGAGCTTGGTGCTCGATATTAATAGAATAGGGCAAGGGACTGGTTGGCTCAGTGTCAGGATAATGTGACTCAGTGGGATATCGGGTCATGGTGCTGGCAGTCTGATTTCCCAGTGGGGCAGCACTATAAAGTCACCATGAGTGTGCACTGTCACAAGTTGGTACCTGTCCTGATATGGCCTTAGATGTTGCCAGGACATAAAACTCCAACAACCAACCAACCAACAAGGCCAGCTGCCGTTAGCGCGGATTAATCTGGTAGAGTACAGCGGTCTCACACGGCACGAACGTTACAGCTGCGATTCCTGCCACGAGAGGTCACTCCGCATCAGGCGAATGAGGGCCACAGATGAAATGTCACGACTGGGCGGGATGGCTTCGTGGTTAGAGCGTCCAATTCTCACGTAGTATGGTATAGGGCCGATCCCTGACTGAGTCAAACCAAAGTCTTACAAATCGGCTACTTGTCGCCATCTTCAGTGGCACTTGGCATTATTGATGCTTTTAACTTTTATTTTTCTATTTATTATTTCTATGGTATAAGCAATGTATCTGTGTCAGTTTTAAAATGGGGAAAGCACCTAATAAGTATTGTACTTCTTCTCCTTCTTCATATGAAAATATTACTGATATAAATATCAACTTGTGTGTACATTGATCATGTGGAAATAAATATATTATTATTATTATTATTTACTAGTGTAGATAAAGGACTGGTTGGTTCAGGGTCAGTTTACCGTGAGTGAGTCGGATATACCGGACGGGATGGCCAAATCGATAAGAACGCTGATGGGATTCCCGTGTGGGAAGTCGTAGATCTAAAATCAATGACATACAAAATGTACACTGTCGCTACATAGTGAGGCACTCAGCATTAACACGATAGGACAAGGATTGGTTAGCTCCATATCAGGATAATGCGAGTCACTGGGATATTGGGTCATGGTGCTGGTAGTCCGGTCTCACAGTCGAGCAGCACACTCAAAGTTCAGTAAAAGCGATGGTTGTATAAACATTAAAAATTCTCGCCGCGAGTATGGCCTATTCTGCCAACCCGGCGTAAAGAAACCACCAATCAATCTATCGAATATGCACTGTTTGGTACCTGTCCTGGTGATTTTAGTTGTTGCTAGCACATCGTGCCAATGACATTCTACCTCACGAAGAGAACACTATAAATCTGCAGTGAGTTCACATTGTCATAAGTCGGTATCTAGTCCTATCTAACAAAACTATGTATATTCGATGGTCGGTCATGGCGACTTTATACCCCACTGGGAGACCAGGCCACCAGCACCATGACCTGATATCCCACCCAGTCACATTATCCTGACACCGAGTCAACCATTGCTTGCCTTATCCTAATAATGCAGCACGCTTGGCTAGGAAGTGACAACTATCAATTTGTAAGTTATTGTTTTTACTCGACCAGGGTTCGAAGCCATGAGATCTGAACCCTACGATCTACCAAAATGAGAGACGGAGGCTCAACTCATTCGGCCATTCCATCTGGTCTGGAGTAGGATGACACTGGCAGGTGCACTTGTATGTACAGACTGGCGGTGAGAGCGCACAGTCAGGACAGGTCAGGCCTCTCATGATCCACTAATATGCAGACTGCAATAGCTTTGCAACAGCAAATATCCTATAGCCGTGTTCACACGGACAAAATGTGAGGCGTATCACACAAATCGAATCAGGTGAGGCGAATTAGGCGCCCGTTCACACGGACACTGCGTGAGGCGGAAGTGGATATCTGCGCATGAGCAAGTCCAGGCTAACCAGCGCCATTTTGGGTTCGACAATGCTGGCACCAGAGAGTGTGGGTTCGACCTAGATATGTAATGACTAAATCATATTGGTTTGGAACGGTCAAAACTTCTGCTGGGCAGTGAAACCCTAAAAATAAATGATAAAAAAAAATCTGTGCACCTCTAGCAGGTTCATAGAGCAAATTATACAATATATGCTTTTGATCGACCGGAAAGTCAACAAAGTGAGCTCTCGACTGCGCATGCGTGTGAGGTGCTTAATCCGCCTCAGTGCGTCCACACGGACAAAATTATCCGCATCACAGGAATCGATTCACGTAGACTACCTCGCTTAGGTGGTTTACACGATCCGCATCACGTGAGTCGAATCAGCCCTAATCCGCCTCAGACGTGCGTTCAGACGACAAATGTGAGGCGAACTATACAAGTCGCTTTCTACGAATCGATTTACATTGTCCGTGTGAACAGGGCTTATGTTAAAATTCCAATTATTTCACGTGGGGTATAAATATTATTTATACTAATATTATTATGGATCTGACAGTAGTGCTTTTTCAGTATTTTGATGTATTCTATGTTCAACAGAATTGTTGAAGTGACTTGGGTATCCGGTTTCTATCGGGCAAGTAGGGCGAGGTGACATTGACTGCCGATCACCAGCCAAGGTTGAGTGAGTGCTGTCAGTTGACCTGTTGAATTTTAACTTTTGAAATAAAGGGAGGTGGGTTTGTTTACTTTGCCAGTCAGAGTATGAGCAAAATATGTATTATATCAGTGTTCGAATTAATGCATTAATAATAACATTTAACTGATGTTAGGTTTCTGATGTTGCAGTGACATCCAACACCAGAATGTCAAAATCGCGATTATTTTGTAAATATATTTCGTTGATTGCTACGTCTATGTTACTTTAGTTTGAAGTGATTTTTATTTTAAATGGCTAGATTTGGAGATGTTTAAAGTGCAAACAGGAGAAATTAATTTTGGTGTGCACATCAAAACTGTATATAGACTTCAGCAGGAACAGGTTCTATTAAGCTGAGTTTGTATTCCCTTCTATGCATCAACAAATCGTGACCTTGCTATAAAAAGGTTCTATCTGACAAAGTGACCAAATTGGTGTTATGGATGTAAACATGGTTTATATACAAGAGGCTATCATGTAGTTACACAACTGTTTCTCAACTGGTATTCTTCACTGAGATATATTAAAAATAAAATTGCTCTATCTGCTTTGCTATCATGCAGTTCCACAGCTTCATTCCTCATTATCTCGAAAGCACCATTTTGTCAGATAGAACCTTTTTATAGTAAGGTCGCAAAATGCTAAATAAGTGCACCGATATCTAAGTTGGAAACGTAGAATCAAATCTAGGAAATATAAATGTTTTGGTTTAGAAAATGTGTTACTTTCATCAGACTATGCAGCTTTAAACCAAAGTGGATGCCATGATTAAAGCTGCACAGTCTGATGGTTTCGAGTTTCTGACATTTTCTGAGAAAAACATATTAGGCTGTTCCTTATAATTTACCTTACTTTTGTTTGAAGTAACTTTTATTTTAAATCGCTAACTTTTGAGATATTTGAAATGGAAACATGCTGAAATAATTTTGGCAAGCTTGCCAAACTCTAACACCATAGACTTCTGCAGTAACAGGTTCTATTAAATTGACTCAGTATCCCCTTATATGTGATTACAAATGTCTAATAAGAGCACCAGCATCTTAGTTAGATATGTAGAATCAAATCTAGATAATTGTTTTGGTTTTGACAATTTTATGTTTTCATCGGACTATGCAGCATTAAAGTAGCGCAATCCCTCCTTCTTGACTGCAAACACACCAGGGACCAGCTCTAGGCCAGATAAAGAACTAGCGTTCACTAATCCAGAGAGACATACTACTGTCGACATTATTCCCCACTAGGGGTTCGCTGAGACATCACGTGACCCTGTCTTGGGATTACTGGTCATTAAAAAGCTGCCTAAGCTGATCAAAGCACCCGCATTTCTAAACCAAATCACTCCTCTGGATCCTACATATCCAATGTAGCTATTAGTACATTCATTATAGTTTTATTGCCACATAGAATTAATACAAAGTCAATTTATTCGCTAATGAATAAAAAGTCAATTTAATAGCTAATGAATGCAAATTCAATTTAATAGCTCATGAATACAAAGTAAGTTTAATAGCTAATGAATACAAAGTCAATTAAATCGGTAATGAATACAAAGTTAATTTAATCGCTAATGAATAGAAAGTAAGTTTAATAGCTAATGTATATAGAGTCAATTTAATCAATAATGAATACAAAGCCAATTTAATAGCTAATGAATACAAAGCCAATTTAATAGCTAATGAATACAAAGCCAATTTAATAGCTAATGAACACAAATCCAATTTAAAAGCTCATGAATACAAAGTAAATTTAATAACTAATGAATACAGACTCAATTTAATAGCTACTGTATACAAAGTAAGTTTAATAGCTCATGAATATAGAGTAAATCTAATAGCTAATGAATACAAAGTCAATGTAATAGCTAGTGAATATAAAGTCAATTTAATTGTTATGAAAATAGAGTCAATTTAATACCTAAATATAATAGTTCTGTATGCCCGGCCGTATGAACACCAGAGATACCATAAACTCTCCCCTGTCAGTTCACCCTGATGCCACTCTTAAACAAACTCATGAGGAAGAAAGGGAACACAAGTCATGCAAGATTGACAGTGAAGATGTTGTGCTTTATTGGCATCAACTCCTGTTCCCCTACTAGTGACCTATCACCCTGACCCCTTACCTTCTGTCCACACAGAGTCTCATTGCCTCTTTAGTATGTCTATGAATCAGTGCCTACAGCCCATTGAACCGGAGTCCCATGGTTGTTGCACACAGCTCAGTTTGTATATCTGAAAGGTGGTAGCATCAGACAGAGTGTCTGGGGTCCTGCTCTAGATTAGGTGTGTCTTACTCAAGAAGTCAGGAGTAGAGTCTCCCTGCCCAGTGTGTCTGGAGCAGGCTCGAATAATTAATATCAAAGTGAGGCTAGTGTGGTCAGGGTCGGCAAGGGAGCACAGGTGACTGGGCATCCCACAGCCTGGGTGGTGATGCCCCCAGTATGGGTGGCTGTCACTCAACCCAGATGTAGGTGGTGTCCATACTGTATGCAGATGAGGCTGGTGTGCTTGCCCATCGGCCCTGTGGTAATAGGTAGTTGCAGACAGTTACAATAAATATATATATTAAAAATGTCCTTTTTCTCCACTTGCACCCTTATGGGTGCATAGAGGAAACATTTCACCAAACATACATTGTCTCTTATATAGGAACATCTCATCACAATCTCGGTCACTATGTATGAACATATATTTGTCATAGCTTAATAGGTCACACAGTGAGTGGGGCACTCATTTCTTTTAGATTACATAACCTTGGTCCCCACTCCGTTGCCCGAGGATAATAATGCTCTCTGCCAATATATAATTCCGAACCGAAAATCCGTATATTTTTACATTAAGAATACAAAGTCAATTTAATAGCCAATGAATACAGAGTAAGTTTAATAGATAATGAATATCAAAGCAATTTAATAGCTAATGAAACAAAGTCAATTTAATAGCTAATTAATATAAAGTCAATTTAATTGCAAAGTCAATCTAATATGTATTGAATACAAAGTCAATTTAATTGCTAATGAATACAAAGTCAATTTAAGGCATGATGTGGGAGGCGGGCCCAGGGGTGGGAGGCAGGGTGAGATGTTGGGGCACCACCTACAGGAGGCGCAATGTGGGAGGCGGGCCCAGGGGCAGGAGGCAGGGTGAGGTGGTGGGGCACCGCCTACAGGAGGCGCGATGTGGGAGGCGGGGGCCAGGGGCAGGAGGCATGGTGAGGTGGTGGGGCACCGCCTACAGGAGGCGCGATGTGGGAGGCGGGCCCAGGGGTAGGAGGCAGGGTGAGGTGGTGGGGCACCGCCTACAGGAGGCGCGATGTGGGAGGTGCGGGCCAGGGGCGGGAGGCAGGGTGAGGTGGTGGGGCACCGCCTACAGGAGGCGCGATGTGGGAGGTGCGGGCCAGGGGCGGGAGGCAGGGTGAGGTGGTGTGGCACCGCCTACAGGAGGCGCGATGTGGGAGGTGCGGGCCAGGGGCGGGAGGCAGGGTGAGGTGGTGGGGCACCGCCTACAGGAGGCGTGATGTGGGAGGCGGGCCCAGGGGCAGGAGGCAGGGTGAGGTGTTGAGGCACCGCCTACAGGAGGCGCGATGTGGGAGGTGCGGGCCAGGGGCGGGAGGCAGGGTGAGGTGGTGGGGCACCGCCTACAGGAGGCGTGATGTGGGAGGCGGGCCCAGGGGCAGGAGGCAGGGTGAGGTGTTGAGGCACCGCCTACAGGAGGCGCAATGTGGGAGGCGGACCCAGGGGCGGGAGGCAGGGTGAGGTGGTGGGGCACCGCCTACAGGAGGCGCGATGTGGGAGGCGGGCCCAGGGGCAGGAGGCATGGTGACGTGGTGGGGTACCGCCTACAGGAGGCGCGATGTGGGAGGTGCGGGCCAGGGGCGCGAGGTAGGGTGAGATGTTGGGGCACCGCCTACAGGAGGCGCGATGTGGGAGGCGGGCCCAGGGGCTGGAGGCAGGGTGAGGTGGTGAGGCACTGCCTACAGGAGGTGTGATGTGGGAGGCGGGCCCAGGGGCGGGAGGCAGGGTGAGGTGGTGGGGCACCGCCTACAGGAGGCGCGATGTGGGAGGCGACCCCAGCGGCGGGAGGCAGGGTGAGGTGGTGTGGCACCGCTTACAGGAGGTATGAAGTAGGAGGAGGGGGCGGGAGGCAGGGTGAGGTGGTGGGGCACCGCTTACAGGAGGTATGAAGTAGGAGGAGGGGGCGGGAGGCAGGGTGAGGTGGTGGGGCACCACCTACAACCGGGAGCGGGAGGCAAGGTGCGGGAGGCTCCAGTCGTGGCGAGCAGGAGGCGGAAAGGAGCAGGCAGGGCATAGTGCGTAGAAGACGGGAGGTGGGAGCGGGGCGTGCAGGAGGCGGGTGTGGGAAGGGTGAGGTGGGAGGCGGGAGGAAGGAGGCGGGATAGGGGATGGAGGAGGCGGGAGGAGGGAGGCGGGAGGCGCCTGACGGGGGGCGGCGTATCGGGCGTAGCGCTGCCCGTGGCCGCCCCTGGCTGCCCGTGAGCCGGGAGGCCCGTAACGGCACCACCGGTAGCGGCACCAGGAGGAGACTGGTGGCCGCTGCGACCCGCTGGAGCCTCCAGAACCCGGATGAGCGCCGTGCGAGCGGACAGCGGACAGCCGCCCTGGAGCAGCCTTCCGCAGGTAGGTGGCGCGCCCTGGTGGCGCCCTGATTAGGTTGATTGACGGCGGACTGTTAGCGTTAGGCCCTGTCCTCCTGTACCCTGAGCTGCTAGCTGCCTGTTGTCATCAGCTCCAGTGCCCTGATATCACCGGAGGAGTGGAGGCCGGCGCTGGGAGGAGGGCTGCGGCGGGGGGGGGGGGAGGGGGAGCAATGCATGGGGGGCCGTGACGGAGGCGCTGGAGCGGGAAAGGGAGGCGCTTGTAGGAGGCTCATCAGGATGAGTACCCCTCCTGTCGCCTGCCTGTCTCCACCAGGAGGCACTCTGAGGTGGGGAGTAAACGGAGCTCGGGGAGTGAGGGGCAACAGCTCCAGGCACGGAACCACCTGGAACCAGCGCAAGACCACCACCCCAAAACCTGCCGCCACCACGCTGACACCGGCCCAACACCACCCCAACACCACCCCATCACCACCCTTACACCACCCTGACACCACCCCAACACCACCCAAACACCACCCAAACACCACCCAAGCACCACCCCTACACCACCCCAAAACCTGCCGCCACCACGCTGACACCGGCCCAACGCGGCCCACACACCACTCAGAGACCACCTTGACACCACCCCAACACCACCCCAACACCACCCCAACACCACCCAAACACCACCCAAGCACCACCCCTACACCGCCCCAACACCACCGCAACACCACCCTAACACCAGCCCGACACCACCCCAACACCAACCCAACACCACCCCATCACCACCCTTACACCACCCTAACACCACCCAAACACCTCCCTCACACCTCCCTCACACCACCCCAAAACCTGCCGCCACCACGCTGACACCGGCCCAACGCGGCCCACACACCACTCAGGGACCACCTTGACACCACCCCAACACCACCCCAACACCACCCAAACACCACCCAAGCACCACCCCTACACCACCCCGACACCACCGCAACACCACCCTAACACCGCCCCGACACCACCCCAACACCACCCCAACACCACCCAACCACCACCCAAGCACCACCCCTACACCACCCCAAAACCTGCCGCCACCACGCTGACACCGGCCCAACGCGGCCCACACACCACTCAGGGACCACCTTGACACCACCCCAACACCACCCCAACACCACCCAAACACCACCCAAGCACCACCCCTACACCACCCCGACACCACCGCAACACCACCCTAACACCGCCCCGACACCACCCCAACACCACCCCAACACCACCCAAACACCACCCAAGCACCACCCCTACACCACCCCAACACCACCCCAACACCACCCCAACACCACCCCAACACCACCCTAACACCACCCCAACACCACCCCAACACCACCCCAACACCACCCAAACACCACCCCAACACCACCCCAACACCACCCCAACACCACCCTAACACCAGCCCGACACCACCCCAACACCACCCCAACACCACCCCATTACCACCCTTACACCACCCTGACACCACCCCCAACACCACCCAAACACCACCCAAACAACACCCAAACAACGCCCAAACAACACCCAAACAACACCCAAACAACACCCTAACACCACCCCAACACCTCCCTGACACCTCCCTCACACCACCCCAACACCAAACCGACACAACCCTGACACCACCCCAACACAACCCCAACACCACCCTAACACCACCCTAACACCACTCCAACATCTCCCTGACAACTCCCTGACACCACCCCAACACTAAACCGACACAACCCTGACACCACCCTGACACCACGCTAACACCACCCCAACACCACCCCAACACCACCCCAACACCTCCCTGACACCCTGACACCACCCCAACACTAAACCGACACAATCCTGACACCACCCTGACACCACCCTAACACCACCCCAACACCACCCCAACACCACCCCAACACCACCCCAACACCACCCCGACACCACCCCGACACCACCCCGACACCCTTCCCCTTGCGCCCCCTGGCGGTGTGTCGGTGTCTGCCTGGAGGGTGTCGCAGTGATCAGTCAGGTACCGTTAGGCCTCGCCTGCCGGAGCAGACACCAGGCGCAGCTTGGCGCCGCGCCGCGCCTCCTGGCGGCAGTGGGTGGCACTGATCACGAGACTGTGTGTGACAGCGAGATGACCACGTGATAGTTACGAGGTGTGGCGAGGACTGCGGAGGAGGAGGAGGAGGAGGTGGTGATGGCAGGCAACAGTGGTGTGTACAGGCCCGTGTGGAGCGGCTCCAGTAGATGGGGGGGGGGGGGGGGGCAGGTGGGGGTGCAGGTGGATTTGGAGGGTGAGCGTGGAAGTGGGGTGGGAGTGGAGGTGGGTGTGGAGGTGGGGTGGAGGTGGAGGTGGAGGTGTGGGTGGTGGTGGGTTGGGATGGATGTGGGGGTGGGGGTGGATGGGGGTTGATGTGGGGTGGGTGGGATGGATGTGGGGGTGGGGTGGAGGTGGGGGCGGTGGTGGGGATGGAGGTAGGGGTGGGTTTAAGCTGGGGTGAGGTGTGGGTGGTGGTGGAGGTGGTGGTGGAGGTGGGTGTCGAGGTGGAGTGGAAGTGGAGGTGTGGGTGGGGGTGGTGGTGGGTTGGGATGTGTGGTGGGTGGGATGGATGTGGGGGTGGAGGTGGGGGCGGAGGTGGGGATGGAGGTGGGGGTGGGTTTAAGCTGGGGTGAGGTGTGGGTGGTGGTGGAGGTGGTGGTGGGGGTGTGGGTGGGGGTAGAGGCGGGGGTGGAGGTGGATGTGCGGGAGGAGGCGGGATGGGGACGAGGTGGGGCTGGGGGTGGAGGTGGCGGGTGGAAGTGAAGGTGGAGGTGCGGGTAGAGGAGGGGGTAGGCGCAGGGATGGGAGAGGGTATGCTAACAGAGACACCCGCATTGGGCAAACAGGCGGGGTACTTGTGGGGGTGGTATTCTTTTAATTCAATATTTTAAGCCACTCACCACTCACTCGCCACCCACTCGCCACTCACTCGCCACCCACTTGCCACTCACTCGCCACCCACTCACCACCCACTCACCACCCACTCACCACCCACTCACCACCCACTCACCACCCACTCACCACTCACTCGCCACCCACTCACCACCCACTTGCCACCCACTTGCCACTCACACGCCACCCCCTCGCCACTCACTCGCCACCCACTCGCCACCCACTTGCCACTCACTCGCCACCCACTCACCACTCACTCACCAGCCACTCGCCACCGACTCACCACCCATTCACCACCCACTCGCCACTCACTCGCCACTCACTTGCCACCCACTTGCCACCCACTCACCATTCACTCGCCACTCACTCGCCACTCACTTGCCACACACTCGCCACTGCCACTCACTCGCCACTCACTCGCCACAGACTCACCACCCACTCACCACCCACTCGCCACACACTCACCATTCACTCGCCACTCACTTGCCACTCACTCGCCACACACTCGCCACACACTCGCCACTGCCACTCACTCGCCACCCCCTCGCCACTCACTCGCCACCCACTCGCCACCCCCTCGCCACTCACTCACCACCCACTCGCCACCCACTCACCACCCACTCACCACTCACTCGCCACCCACTTGCCACTCACTCGCCACCCACTCACCACCCACTCACCACCCACTTGCCACTCACTTGCCACCCACTTGCCACCCACTCACCATTCACTTGCCACTCACTCGCCACTCACTTGCCACACACTCGCCACCACCACTCACTCGCCACTCACTCGCCACTCACTCGCCACCCACTCACCACCCACTCACCACCCACTTGCCACCCACTCGCCACTCACTCGCCACCCACTCGCCACCACCACTCACTCGCCACTCACTCACCACCCACTCACCACTCACTCGCCACCCACTCGCCACTCACTCGCCACCCACTTGCCACCCACTCACCACTCACTCGCCACTCACTCGCCACTCACTTGCCACACACTCGCCACCGCCACTCACTCGCCACTCACTCGCCACCCACTCACCACTCACTCGCCACTCACCACCCCCTCGCCACCCACTCGCCACACACTCGCCACCCACTCACCACTCACTTGCCACCCACTCGCCACCCACTCGCCACCCCATCGCCACTCACTCGCCACTCACTCGCCACCCACTCGCCACCGACTCGCCACCCACTCGCCACCCACTCACCACTCACTCGCCACTCACTCGCCACACACTCGCCACCACCACTCACTCGCCACTCACTCACCACCCACTCACTCACCACCCACTCACCACCCACTCACCACCCACTTGCCACCCACTCGCCACTCACTCGCCACCCCCTCGCCACTCACTCGCCACCCACTCGCCACCCACTCGCCACTCACTCGCCACCCACTCACCACCCACTCACCAGCCACTCGCCACTCACTCGCCATTCACTTGCCACCACCACTCACTCGCCACTCACTCGCCACACACTCACCACCCACTCACCACTCACTCGCCACCCACTCGCCACCCACTCACCACCCACTCGCCACTCACTCACCCACTCGCCACCCACTCACCACCCACTCACCACCCACTCGCCACTCACTTGCCACCCACTCGCCACCCCTCGCCCAACCACTCACCACTCACCACCACTCGCCACCCACTCACCACCTCACTCAGCCACACACTCACCACCCCCTCACTCACACTCACTCGCCACCATCACCACCCACTCACCACCCACTCGCCACCCACTCGCCACTCACTCGCCACCCACTCACCACTCACTCACCACCCACTCGCCACCCACTCACCACCCACTCGCCACTCACTCACCACCCACTCGCCACCCACTCGCCACCCACTCGCCACCCACTCGCCACCCACTCACCATTCACTTGCCACTCACTCGCCACCCACTCGCCACCCACTTGCCAC
>CM059196.1:90909191-91134254 GCA_030323885.1 Branchipolynoe longqiensis | reverse complement strand
CACGCAATGCAAGCATTACGACCAATTTTGTTCACTTTTGAAGATGTATATCTTGAAATGTAACCACATCAGACCCCTGGATCTTTTTATTCTCATTATATAGGCCATGGATTTGAAGGGAAAAAATACAGAAAGTCTGATAGTGTGGTTCTTGGGGCCATCAAAAATGCTATCTTTTTAGTTTTGGGTGGGACCAATTAAGTAACAACCTAAAAAAAGTCCATATCTTCTTTAATATTAGAGCAATTTTCACAAATGAAGTGTCATTTTATTTCAAATTAAATATACTAACAGGTGAAATACATTAAATCAAACTCCAAACTATTTTTGAAAATCACTTGGGATACCTACTATTACTAGTCTCCAAAACTCACAAGCCCTCTAGTCTAGCTAGTATCCTCCTCACCTCTCAAGCCTGACACATAAAAGTGCTTCATGGTCAGAACAAACAGAAACCTTTTCATAATCATATCAGTGCAATAATGGTCTATTGCAAGATGTATGTTTTCTTTATTTACTTAATTGATTTAATACAAAAAAATAGAAAGTTTATATTGGTAGTTTGCCTCTTAGATGCTCTGGCGCATGTGTATCGGAATTCATGGCCAAATAGCCATAGAAATGTCAAACTGGTTCACAGGAAAATATCCAGTGTGTATAATTATTGAATTACGGTATTCCAACTAACCGACTTTGTCAGAATGTGGAGATACTGATGGTCATACTCATAATTTTTACTTAATTAAGATTCATTCAAGTTATAATTTCCTGCTAGTATTATTGTTCTTGCTATATTGAATGAATTAATGGTAAATAAGGATTTAGCATTTTAGATTGCAAATTTACATTTTTTTTCTATAGGCATGATATGGCTGTCTAGTCAGTGCTGCTTGACTAACAGGAGCAACTGATATCAACACTCTCCACCCACATATGCAGTTGCACAAACTATCAAAAAAAAACTAGGCAACGGTGTACTTGGAGAGCATTTGTCGGAGAATGGCCCGCCTCAACAGCGTATGTATACCGAGTCCATTTTAGTGACGTCATAATATGAGATTCTAATCTACTACTAAATTACACAAACAACAATGAACAAGCATGTTTTGGTGACCAGTTTGTTTGTTTGTGGTTTTGCATCCTCAGAGATGAAAGACCTCCGCGTTTCGCGGATTTCCAGGATTTCTTATATTCAACAATTAACGTTAAACAAAATTCCCAAGGATGGGATGTATATGAAAAGAGTTGGGTGGTTCAAATCCCATTCTTATATGACTTTAGATGTAGTTAGAACATAAAACCTAAGCAAGAAAGTGTTAGATATGGGTGATAATGCAACCACAACAAGGCTAGTTGAAACCCTACTTCGGGTATTTTTGCACAATTCCCTGACAATGCTAAACCTGTGGGAGAATATCTGCATTTCCGCTTTCATCCCTGCATCCTAGCAACATCTATGGTCATAGCAGGACGGGTACCGACTTGTGACTGTGCACTCATGGCAACTTATAGTGCTTCCCCACTTGGAAGCCAGGCTGCCATCACCATGACTTGCTATCCCACTCAAGTCACATTATCCTGATACTGAGTAACCAGTCCTTGTCCGCTCCTATTAATGCTGAGCGCCAGCTCGGTAGTGACAAGTATACATTTTGTAAGTCTATGTTTTGACTCAGTCAGAATTAGAACTTCCTTCCTTCCTTCCGCACATGAAGCCTGTTTGGCCAATTTACCAATTCAGCCATCGTGTCCGGTTAATGATGACGAGTAGTATGTTGCTTACTTCAGTTCAAGAAGAAATCAAGGTGGAAGACGATGCTGACGTTGAAAATGATGTGGCGTTTGCAGGAGGAGCAGGTGACGCCAAACCAGCAGTCGATGTGAAGCCAGTCCCCAAGGGAAAGTTCACCGTCGACCAAATACTAGACAAGGTGAGGCTGGAGACGAGGATGTGAGGGAGATGACTAAGTATCACCGACTGACTAAGTAGAGCTGGCAATAGGCTGACAGGAGCTCTGCACTGGGCGCGGTGGCCGAATCGGTAGAGCTCGGGCCTCCCGTGCCTGAGATCGGAAGTTTGGTTCCCGGTCGAGTCAAACCAATGACTTGTAAAATTTATACTTGTCGCTTGCTAGCCTGGTACTCGGCATTGATAGTGTGATAGCCCCACGGCATTAATAGTGTGATAGCCCCTACTACAATAGGATAGGGCAAGGACTGGTTAGCTCAGTGTCTGGATAATTAATGTGACTGAGTGGATATCAGGTCATGGTGCCGGCAGCCTGATTTCCCAAGGGGCAGCACTATAAAAGTTGCCATGAGTTTGCACTGTCACAAGTCGGTACCCAGCTTGATATGATCTTAGATGTTGCCAGGACATAAGACTCCACCAACCAACCAACAGGAGCCCTGGAGAAGGGGGTCAGTTATTGATATGGGTTCGCATGTATATTGGCATATTCGACTGGGAGGGATGTTTGTAGGTTTTAAGACTCCGCCCACATGCGCAGAGTAGCAAATATAAGCATGCGGGGGCTGACCGGACAAACGGAATATTTGAGCAAATTCTCATAAAGTCAGGGATGACAAATCTCCGCGATTTAGCGGAATTCTGCGATTTTTACTTTACTGCAATCCCACAGCACCATCACTGTAGGCCAGTTCTAACTTCTATGCTGCAGAGGAATGGATTAAACCTGACTCCTGGGAATTCCGGTTTTGATTCCTATTTATTCACATTATATAACTTTTACTGCATGCACGTCTGGACGCGTGTCTACTGTATGAGCGTGCTTCTAGTGTGACTAGTGTGCCCTTCTGCCACCAGGTGGAGGAGTACCTGGATGAGTTCAACCACGACCTGGCGCGGCGCTTCTGTGAGCGAGCTCTGCAGATGGCCCCAGAAAATCTGCGTGCTCTGGAGACGTCAGGCGCCGTCCTGCTGGAGATGGATGACATCGAGAACGCCAAGCAGGTACAGGCGCCAAGTCAGGGTTTACGCCAGAAAAATAATTTGGGGTGGGTATTATTCTTCCACAGTCCACCTGTGAAGCTATCGGTCATTGGATCAATCCTTCTCAGTGTATCTATTTATAGTTTGGGCTAATTTCCGTTCCAACCAATGGTCCACAACTGGTTCATCAAAGGCTATGGTATGTGCTGTCCTGTCTGAATGGAAAGGGCATATCAAAGACCACTTGCTGCTTATCAGAACAAGTAGCCTATGTGGGGGCAGCAGGTTTCCTCCAAAGAAATATGTCAGAATAACCATATGTTTGACGCTCATTAGCCGGTGATAAAAATAAATGTGCTCTAGAGGTGTCGTTAAATAAAACAAGCTTTACTTTAGTTTTCCACATCACTTGGACAATTATGAACGCTACTATGATTAATGTTATGTACTAACAGTCAAACTGATTATTGATGCTGACTTTGTTGTCTCTGGCTCCTTGAGGGAACTTTAAACAAAATTGATCGCAACAATTTCAGGGTGCAGTCATACACTCAGAAAATATATGAGCACAGAATTTTACCCATTTACCCTCTGGCAAAAACCCTGGCAATGTCTTATGAAATACAAAACTACAGGGGGCAAAAGCTTATATCAGGGATGAAAGCTCTCCACAATTTCACATATTTCTGCGATTTTTTATATTCACCGATTAATGTTCCTAAAATGCCAGTATAATAGTTAATATGACAATAATTGGTTAGTCCGAATCCCATTCTTTTGTGACCTTAAATGTTGCTAGAACATAAAACCCAAGCCAGAAAGAGTTTGGCAGGGGCGATAATACAGTCACAGTGAAGACAGTTAAAACCTGACTTGCGGTATTTTTCCGCCATTCCCTAATGGTGCTGATCCTACGGGGGAAATTCTTCATTGGTTCTGCCGTAACCCGCTTGGTGGCTCCAAGGTCTTGGCTTGATTTCCACCTTTTGCTGGAGAACGCTTTCATCGCTGTAGCTCTAATTGTCTGCCTCTCCGCGGTAGTGCTTTGGACGCGCCATCGTCCTGGAGCCTGACCGGGGTCACGCCAAGTACATGTACATGGGGCAGCTGCTGACCGGCCAGGACGCCATCGCCAGCTTCACACGAGGTGTCAACATCATGACGAAGCAGCTGGAGGGACAACAGGTATCCGGCTTGGGACCTCGATAAGGGGGCACGATCTGATGGGTTTGATGGGTTGCCAACCCTTACTGTTTCATCGTACGGTGTACGATACTTTATGTCACATCATCACCTTATGCCGATCTTCTGGTTTCTCATTTTCCAATGCTGGCAACCCTGCAATACCATTAATATAGTAGGCCTAATATTATACAAATCTGACGGATTATTTGTAAAAAAAATTTTAAAAAAAGAGAGAGAGAAAAAAAGGAAAAAGTGGGGAAAAACAGAAGAATTTAACATCCTTTAAGATCTTCCTGTTTTTCATTTTCCAATGTTGGCAACCCTGGGTTTTGAGTCTCCGCTCTACTTGTCTTTAGTTCTATGGAAGGTCGGGAATTTGAATCCCAATCGAGTCAAACCAATGACTTGTAAAATTGATACTTGTTGTTACCTAGCCTGGCGCTCTGCATTAATAGGATAGGGCAAGGATTGGTTAGCACAATATCAGGATAATGTGACTGTGTGTAATATTGGGTCATGGTGCAGTTGTTTGGTCTCTCAGTGAGGCCGCGCTATAAAGTCACCTGATATAACCTTAGATGTTGCTAAGACGTTTAAAGAAAACCAAGACATGTCTTTAGTTTGGAGTGACTTCTATTTTAAAGAGTTAACTTTGGAGACATTTAAAGTTGCATAGTCCGATGGCTTGTGAGTTTTCCGAAACTTTTTGAGATAAATATATTAAATTGATCGTTATGATCTACTTATCATTCCCCTAAGTTGGTTTTGATAACAGCCAAGTTATTTTGAAGATATTTGAAGTAAATGCATTCAAAATAATTTCGGCAAGCTTGCCGAAACTCCCGGGCTGGAAGCCAAGGCTGTGACACCATTCGCAATCTGGCCATGGTCACATGGTGTACTGACCTCATTACCATACTGAACTCACAACTTGTAAACAGTAAACATATCTCTTCAATCGCGCATTAAGATCTTTTTAATCGACCCAATGAAAGCTTTTAAATTTATTTTGCAAAAATAAATGCTCTGCATAGACATAGCATTGCTGCGGCACAAATTACCCTTCGCGAGTCATTCCCAGGGCTGTCACCCACGCCGCGGTGATATCACGCCGACATCGAGAATACTGGCATAGAGTAAACATCCCGATTCCTACACTTTCAGTTCAATATCAGTGACACGTTATAAGGTTAACTATCAAGTGAGTGAAATAACACAACTTATAATCTAGCTAATGAGAAGAAAAGCAGATATCAGAAGGTCTGCTGAACATAAACAAAGCAAAAGTGTGAAACTAGGCCATGACCACCAAGAGTCTCAGAGAGGTCACGAGATTGACCTGCATCTTAGAAAGTGAGTTCTGAGGAACATGTCTTCCTCTAGCAGTGGTGTGAATGTACAAATCGGATTTATTCCATAAATACAGCACCAATTGATTAGTGTGGGCACCAGTATCTAAGTTAGATATGTAGGATCAAATCTAGGTAAGTGTTTTAGTTTTGAAAATATATTTATACCATCGGACTATGCAACTTTAAAATGAAATCATGTCAAATTAATCATTTGGTGTGAACATGCTTGACCTGACATGCGCACACAACTATTTGCATGATTTCACTTCAAATAGCTGCAAAGTTAGATTATTCTCACAAACAGGTTATACTAATCATACTTAGATTTGGAACAAATGTAAGCAAAATTATAATCTACACCGATTGTTCACAATTAAAATTAACCCTGCTTAAAGTTGCATAGTCCGATGAAAACATAAACTCTTTAAAACCAACGCACTCAACTAGATTCGGTTCTACATATCTAACTTATATACTTAGATTAAAGTTTCATAGTCCGATTGTTTTGAGTTTCTGTAATTTTTCTTCTGAGATAAATATATTCAATTTATTGTTATAATCTACATTATTTTAGTTTGAAGTAACTTTTATTTTAAGTGGCTAAGTGTTGCGATATTTGAAGTGTAAATATGTCAAATAATTTTGGCAAGCATGCCAAAACTCTGGTACTGAGAGTACCCGGTTCTATTAAATTGACTCAGTATTCCCTTCTATGCAGCAACAAATGCTTAAGTGCACCAGTATCTAAATTACGTATATGGGTCACTCTCCTGAAAACTGGTCAGCATGAGATGGGATTTTAAAACATCAATAAAAACCATCCTACTTATTTTTTTCCTTATACTTTTCATATTCATGTTCAGATTTGATGAAAGAAATAAGGGAAATAAAAAAAACTGTGTGCAACTTTGGTCTTTTTAGTTATGAACTGTTTTTGTACCAAAAAACCACATTTTACAGTCAGCCATTTGTAACATGACATATGGGACGTGGTTGAATCCTTATTAACATCTTGTATTGCATTGATATATCAAACAAAACAGTTCCCAAATCAAAGAGGAAGTATTTATTAACATGTATGCATGCTTAAATTAAAAAAAAAAAAAATGTAATGTCTTCAGAAATAACATTACAAATTTCCGTCACACGTGTAACCGTGGTGTCTGGATGCCACACAAATATTGTACACTAATTATTCAGTGAATAAAGCATGGCTGGGAATTACTTTTTTTTATCAATATAAGCACTAGATATTTCTGTATATTATGCCATGATTAATATGCTTCTAAGTGTGATATTATTTAATTCTGATTAGATATTTATTAAGCAGACTGTGTGGTGTCCTAAACATGTGTTACACGTGTGACACACATGTTATACTGCCATAAGAGATATCTTATTCATGGACTACACCTTTATTTTTTATCTCATCAATTTATATTTTACATAGATGTAAAGGGGAGATTTCCAGCTTTCATTTGCAACCAAAAAATGTAAAAAATTCAAATATTAAATTTTAGCTCTCCATGTGACACTTCTGGCCAGTTTTCAGGAGAGTGACCCATATAGAATCAAATCTTGATAATTGCTTCGGTTTTGGAAATTTGATATTTCATCGGACTATGCAGCTTTTAGCATTTGTTGATGAAGAGAAGGGAAGACCAGTCAATTTAAAGTTGCATGGTCCGATGGCGTTTGAATTTTTGTTTTATTTTTTTAATAAATATATCAAATTGATCGTTATAATCTACTAATCATTAGTCCTGAGTAATTTTGATGAAGAATGTCTAATTTTGAAGCAATTTGAGCTGAAAGAACCCAAAATACTTTTGACAAGCTTTCCAAAAGTCCTCTAGCTATGACATGTATTGACGTCTCGCGATAACCATTTGACGTAGGATGAAATAATTCACATGTAGCCTGGTATCCTGGTATTTTCCACTGATGGCTAATGAGGCCACGATATTGACCTAATTGGTTAATGGTATTCTTCCTTTTATGGCTGTGGCAAAGTAAATATCCAAGGGGATGGGGTAATAAATTCACTGATTATACTGAATTTGCT
This sequence comes from Branchipolynoe longqiensis, assembly GCA_030323885.1. Classification (NCBI taxonomy): domain Eukaryota; kingdom Metazoa; phylum Annelida; class Polychaeta; order Phyllodocida; family Polynoidae; genus Branchipolynoe; species Branchipolynoe longqiensis. The sequence continues at coordinate 91,126,699 of CM059196.1, read as the reverse complement.
GTCACAAATTCTTAGCTAATGCACCAGTATCTAAGTTGGATATATAGAATACAATCTTGATAAGTGTCTTGGTTTTGAAACAAATATATTTCAGCGGACCATACAACTTTGAAACAACCTGTTACTTCCCAGAGATTGTGTTTGCTCGAATTAGCATGTGTCAACTTGTGTGTGTTTTCTGCAGGCAGCTGCAAACATGGACAGACAGGTCACTACTGAGGACATCTCCAATGCCTACTGCTCCATCGCAGAAATCTACCTGACTGACGAGTGGTAAGCAGCATTTACAGACACCCTTAGCGCTGAAATGTCTGAAGTAACCTACTAAGTATGCACAGTAGATGTGAACTAAGGTGGTTAGTTCTGTACTCAAATGATCTCCAGTATTGTATGTATAGCCTGTCATTTCCCAGCAATCAAAATAGCCTATACAGCAGAGTGAAAGACCTCCGCGGTTTCGCGGATTTCAGGGATTTCTTATATTCACTGATTAACGTTAAACAAAATTCCAAAAGATGGGATTTATATGACAACAGTTGGGGGGTTCGAATCCCATTCTTATATGACCTTAGATGTAACTAGAACATAAAACCTAAGTAAGACACTGTTGGATATGGGCGATAATGCGATCACAACAAGGCTAGTTGAGACCTGACTTCCGGTATTTTTCCGCGATTCCCCGACAATGCTAAACCTATGGGAGAATATCTGCATTTCCGCGTTTTTTCCCCGGAGACCACTTTCATCCCTGATACAGTAAAACCTCCCTAAATCGACCGACCATGGGACCTCTTTTTAATGGTCCATTTAGGGACGTGGTTTGTTTAGGGAGGGTTTAACAAAAATTGTTACAATGGTATTGTATGGGCGATCATTTACGACCCAAATAAAGCAATCGATATAGGGGAGTGGTTGAGCTGTGGAGGTGGTCGGTTAGAGAGATTTTAATGTAGTTTGTTGGTGTCGTAAATAAGTAGCATGGCATTTCCATCATTAAAGTTGCATAGTCCGGTGGTTTTGAGTTTCTGTCATTTTCTTGGATAAATAGATTAGGTTCTTCATTATAATCTATCTTACTTTAGTTTGAAGTAACTTTGCTTTAAAGTGTCATGGATGTTTGGTCGAGTGAAACCGATGACGTACAAAATTGATACTTGTCGCTACCTAGCCTAACTTAAAGAGATATTTGAAGTGAAAACATGCACAATTAATTTTGGCATGCTTGCCAAAACTCTGATCCGATAGGCTTCAATAGCGACGTGTTCTGCTAAATTGTTTTAATACGCCCTTATATGTAGCATGTTTAATTACAGTGCACAAGTATCACACTTGGATATGTAGGTTCAAATCTAGATAAGGGTTTAGCTTTTGAAAATTTGATGCTTTCATCGGACTATGCAACTTTAAGGGTCCACAGGTTACCTATCGCAGATAAATATTAAACTGTGGCTTTGTGGATATATCTAGTTTGATATTAATCTGTGGTATTACTATTAGTCTTTGATATTAATCTGTGGTATTAGTATTAGTCTTTGATATTAATATGTGGTATTACTATTAGTAGTCTTTGATATTAATCTGTGGTAGGTGTCTCCTATAAATCTAACGACAAATAGAATAAAATATAAAACATGTTAAATCTAATATTCATTGTAGAAATGTTCCTACAATTTGGCTCCCATACAAATGTTGGCGTCTGGTGCTTTGTGTTTGACAGCATGCTGGAGGATGCTGAGGACCAGTGTCGTGTGACCCTGGAGAAGGCGATAGAGGCCAACCCGGAGAACCCTGAAGCACACCAGCTGATGGCCAGCTTCTGGCTCTCAGAGGATGACAAGCCGGTGAGGCAGGCGGTGTGATAGTCGAAGTTCATCTATTTGTTCGACCGGACGCAGTGGCCGAATGGGTAGAACGCAGGTTTCCCATTCGAATCCCGATCGAGTCAAACAAATGACTTACAAAATCAATACTTGTCGTGACCTAGCCTGGCGCTTGACATTAATAGGATAGGACAATGACTGGTTATCTCAGTACAGTATAATCCCGTTAAACCAAACTTGAAGGGACCCTAGAAATTTGTTTGGATTAACCGATCATTGGTTTAACCGAGCTTTGGCTTTGGCTTTGACTTTGAGTAAGTGTGTATTGCACATGTAGTCACTTTGATTATTGTTTTTGATGTATGTACAGTATAACCCCGTTAAACCTGCTAGGTTAAACCAAACGATCGGTTAATCCAAACTTTTTTTCGGCGGCCCGGCAAAATACTACCATTTATCATATAAAAAAGTAAGTGGGGTCTCAGATGACCTTGTAACCACATGAAAGTTTGGTTTAACCATACCGGAGTGGCCTGGGGTCCAACAATTTTGTTTGGATTAACCGATAATTTGGATTAACTGACTTTGGTTTAACCAACTTCTTTATGTGATAAATGGTAGTATTTTGCCGGGCCGCCGAAAAAAGTTTGGATTAACCGAGCTTGGTTTAACGGGGTTATACTGTATCAGGATAATGTAACTGTGTGGGAAATTGGATCATGGTGCTAGTAGCCTGGTCTCCCAATGGGGCAGCACTCTTAAGTCGCCATGAGTGCACACAGTCACAAATCGGTACCCGTCCAAGATATTGCCAACAAACAACATCTATTTGTTTGCCCTACTCCAAAAGAAAAGTGACTCAAGAAATCCTTGCAGTAAGATATCTGCAGGTGGAAGAAGTATTATGTAATGGGAAATTGAAACCTAAAGAGCACAATGTCAGGAGTTTTAACCATTCATTCCAATGCTATTTAATGCGTTCACAACACCACAGCAGTTCATCACTGCCTCAGTACTCCCACTTAATTACATGTACTCCTCATATAGCACCTTTTAGACTTTTTCATGGCCACAAACTTATTAATGCTTATGATATTTTTGTATAGGGTATGTTATGGTCATTCCAACTTTAAATTAATATAAAACAGTGATTTTGTTCAAATTAAAAACAGAGAAAATGTGGCGCCCTCTATGGAGTAAAGCTTTGCTATTATCTTATCCACAACCTATAAACAGCTATGCCTATGTTATGGACCGTATCCTACTCTACTTGAACAATAATGGAGTAACACTGAGATCGCCTCAAACCCCAGGGCATTGCCTGATTTATTCCACCACAGTCAGAATAGGAACGACTTGTCACTGCCCTGCTGGGTATCATTTAACCTCCCTCAGGGGTGTCGGGGGTGGTCACTAGCAATACTCGCAACAGTCCACCCTGGGGACTTCCTGCTCGTGTGCTGCCACCTGTTGCTACTTCTTACCAAACCGTGGTCACTGTTACCACCATGTGGTAGTGGGGCTCATTGTAGGCTATTGAAGTACTACACCTATATCGTCCTATGATTGTTATTATGTCAAATTTGTATCCATTTTCTGAAAGCAAGATGATGATTCTTTTCTTCCTTAATGCAGTAGCGTGGTGACTCATTGGCGGACGTGTTCAAATATGGTACCGTGTGACAGGTAGTGTACTTATTAAGTGTCACCCTGCCTGCTCCACAAAGCCTGTACTAAATGTCCTACCGCCTGTTGCAGAAAGCGCTTGAGAGCATTGAGCGGTCGGTGTCGCTGTGGCTCCCTCAGCTTCGAGAGGCGAACAAGCCGGACGGAGGTGAACTGGATCCGGTCGATGTGTGCACCGTCCCATACCCGGCCAGGATCAGCTGCTCGAAGATCCTCATAGAGGTGGCGAGCTATGACGTGAGTGCAGGCGTGTACCATAGCGCCTTATATTATTACACAGGGATGGTGCAGCTCCTTGAAAACCAGGAAAGTCCTGGAATTTGATCAATCAGGATTCCAGGCCTGGAATTCAGGATTCCAGGCTTGGAAAGTCCAAATCCTTGAAAATGGAAAATCATGACTATTTATATATTTTGTAAGCGTATGTTATTTTTTAATCATCACTAGCTCGGGTGTTATGTGCATATGTTCTTTATTCATTAATTAATGTTGGTGTTTGCATCGGACTATGCAGCTTTAAAACATCTTATTTTGCCAGCTATCACTTAGAAACAGCAACATCGCATTAAAATAATTAATAACAATTGTTTATCAATGTATTTTCAAAAGGTGAATACTGGGGGTTGTGGGGGGGGGGGGGTCGCTCCTTTCTTTAGGTTTGTAGTTATTTCTGGTTAACTGTTCAGCCTAATACTAGGTACTCCAAAGTGGGTGGGTGGATATGCTGTCTGTATCGTGAAATCTGACATAATTTAACCATTCTAAAACAACTTCAAACTCCACTAATTCTGCTTTTGAAATACAAATTATATGAAGTGAATGCCTGTTCTTTTCTCTTTTAGGGTGTTCGGTTTTTAATTAACATGATGAAATAAATTAGAGTCAGTGGACACTTGTTTGGGTGTACCATCAGCAGCTCTGTGCATGTTCGCCATAGTTTGTTTGCATCCAGTCTTAGCCACTCCCTTCCCTAAAATTGCTACCTTGCTGAGGATGGTCACCTGAGCTAAAAATAACCACCAATGAAAGATGGAGAAGAAACCAGGCTTCATTAGCATATCAAGCATGGCTGTCTTTGAGCAGGAAATTTGATTGAACAGAAGGAGTGAAAACATTCAGACGTTCATTCTCCTTGAAAATTAATCAGGATCGTCCTGAAAAATTATATCGTCAGAAAGCTCAAGTCTTCCTCTACCTAACCAGAACAATATTTGGTTGAGATTCATATCATACTTGGCAAGGTTGGTCTGAGAAATGACCATGTCTTCCTGTCTCCCACACTGGAGATACAAACACAGCGTTGATTGAAGCTTATGTTTTGACAGAAAAAGCTTGATGTGGCACCCATCAATGATCATTTTAGAGTGTGGAAGGTGCTCAATAATGAATACATTTCTGAAGCCTATTGTCACCTGAGGAAATCTGTTTAATCATCTTAATAAAGTTAATGTCTTTCCGACCTAGACTTGTAGTCACCTAGCAATGACTATGAAAATGAACTTTCAGTTTTTTCTTCATATTAATTCAAAACATGTATGATCATATACAGGTTTTGATTCTGATTATTTTGGAATAAAAAATAGAGTGATAGTGTAAGTAGACCAGAAGTTATGATGTTTCAAAGAACTTATCAATAACCCTGCTGATATTTAGTAGAAATTAAGGAATTGAGAAAGTTTAGCATAAAATATCTGAAAGAATGATAAAGCTAATGGTCTGGAAAAAATGGAGCCTGCTATTGAGAGTGAGATTCTTTAATATTGGACAAATTATATGCAAGATAGCTTGTGTGTTGGGCCCTTAAAAACCTAGATTTCCCTAATTTGGAAATGTGCACAAATAAAGGTGAAAAAATTAATCCTTAAAACCTCATAATTTCTGAACTTTTCAAGAGATCTATATATATTTTATATCACTGGAATCGGATTTAAAAGATCTATACACCTATATAATTTAAAACACTGAAACATTAAAATATATAATCACTTTGGAGTACCTACTAATACTGAACCGAATTTGCTCCACAGTTCACAATTCCCAAACATTGGCGTTATCTACGACTGTTCTTCTAGTGTCAACTTGTTCCATTTCAGTGCGCGAGTGAAATCCTGGAACTTCTTCTGGACGAGGAAGACCAGGTGGTCGAGGTACGTGTGTGTGAAGTGGGGTTTTATTTGTTGCGGTGGGTGGGATGATGGCCTGTGTAATTTCCTCTGTGTGTGAGTGTGTGTGTGTGGGGGGGGGTGGAGACCTTTGCACGCTCCCCATTTGTTAAGGAATCGGAAAACTGATTACGGAAACACAAATTTGTTTGCTTCATTATGGAATCGCAATGACGTGTGTATAATACATATGTCATGGCGTTTTTCATCTGGTCTTAAGTTTGCTTGTGAATATTATGTAATTATTTATTTTTCATTGTAAAAGTTTACTGAAAGTCATTCAAGGATATTGAAAATAGGTTTGACAATTCTGAAAGCTGAGAGATGGGTGCACAGGTCTAGTGGTGGCCATCTACACTGTCAATTCTGTCTGCCCTCAGTCTCCAGCAGCCTCAGGAGGCAGCCTCCTCTCCTCGCCCCCATTGGCCTCCAGTACCGGGCGCAGTGGCCGAATCAGTTGAGCACGGGTCTCGTGTGCAGGAGATCGAGAGTTTGGTTCGGGGTCGAGTCAAACCAAAAGTTGATCAAATTGATACTTGTCACTTCCTAGCCTAGCGCTCGGCATTAATAGGATAGGGCAAGGAAGAGTTAGCCCTATCCTATAGGGCTAACTCTTCCTTGCATGATAATGTGAATGAGTGGGATATCGGGTCATGGTGTCGGCTGCCTGATTTCCCAGTGGAGCGGCACTATAAAGTCACCATGATTGTGCAGTCATTAGTCGGTACCAGTCCTGATATGACCTTAGATGTTGCCAGGACGTAAAACTCCGACAACCAACCAACCAACCAGTCTAGCGGCCTGAGTAGGCAGCCTCATTGTTAAGTTGTTATTGGGTTTAAAAGAATAGGCTTTGATTAGATATTATTTAAACTATTAATGTCACAATGTTGTCTTCCAGGTGTGGTATCTGCTGGGGTGGCTGCATTACCTGCAGAAATACGAGTCGAACGCCCGCTTTTATCTGACCAGGGCTCAGGAGGTAAGTGCAGCTCTTTAACAATTCTTAAGTATAGGCCGATGAAAACATCACATTTTCAAAACCAATATATTTTATTCTACGTATCCAACTTAGATACAAGTGCACTTATTAAGCATTTGTTGCTACATAGAAGGGTATACTAAATCAATTTAATAGAACCTGTTATTACTACACCCTGTGGTCTGAATTTGCATGCCAAAATTAATTTGGCATGTTTTCACTTCAAATATCTCCCAAGTTAGCCATTTATAATGGAAGTTACTTCAAACTAAAATAATGTATAATTATATTGATCAACCTAATATATTTATCTAAAATATGGCCGAAGGTTAAAACCATCGGAGTGTACAACTTGAAGATAAATTGTAATTCCACATTCTCCCAGCTACTTTATTTTGCGATGATTTCAAGCAGGTATCATACGCAACGTTGACATAACCTTCTTGATATTACCTTAGATGTTGTAAGGATGTAAAACTCCAACAACCAACCAACCAGCCAACGTTAACATAATCAGCCGTAGCAAAATACTTTGGGGGGGGGGGGGCACATTATTATATAGGGCTTAGTCAATGTGATATCAGTTTTATTGTAAAGATATATTGCAGGGATGAATGTTGTCCATAACAAAAAACGGAAATCCATCTTCGGGTAGATTTTCCGCGATTCTCTGGCCGTGCTTAAGCCTATCTCAGTGTCCGTACAGGGCCTGGAAAGTCTTGAACTTCATTTGCCCATTTCAAGGCTTTGAAAAGCCTTGAATTTAACCTAATTTGGGTAATTAGTCTTGAAAAGCCTTTAATTGCATTAAACTGTCCCCACTGATCTAAATTAGGCCGAAATCGCCATCGTTGTTTTATTCCTGAAATCCAAGTGAAAATAGTCTTGAATTCCTATCAAAACCAGCCTGGAAATATCTATGAAGGGTCACCTTTTTTGGTGCTGTCAGGGTGGGGGTGGAATGAAATGGCGGTGATCTTTCATCCCCGGTGTTATTTGTTACAGGTGGCGGTGAAGACGCAGTTTGACGACCAGGAGCTGCTGGCACACATCACCCAACTCGTGGAGGAGCTGGGTCCTGGTGAGTCCACTGAGAAAGCAAGTTATTGTCTTGTTAGTGTAGTAGTCCGTATGAGCGCCACCATGCAGTCGCTGCAGGGACTACGCTGTCTACTGTCACAGTTCTTCTGCGTCATGTGGTGGCACGCTAGCTGGTGGGTGGGTCCCTGTGTGGATTGCCTGTATTGCGTCCGGCTAGCAGCCCTCTCTACCATGAGAGGTGACCTGGCTGGCCAGAGGGCGGGTCACTTGGTCTTATGACACCGTGGTGGGCGGGCGGAGGTAAAGAATAAATGGTGGAAGCGTACTTTCCTGTCTTCGTCGTTCATCCGCGTGTTGCAATAAGAGAGACCAGGGAGGAACCGTCTGTACGTTGCCTATTACATTAGCAATAAAATATGTTAGTTGTAATGAAACGCTCGTTCGAAATAGCTTTCAAAATATTTTCAAATTGATTGATTCAAGTTTTACGCTCTTGTAATCAGGGTTCTTATGCATCACCAAAAGTCTTGAATTACAATTTTTGGTTTGAGTACCCTCAAATGTTCTTGAATTTAGACTGTTGGTTTGAGTACCCTATTCTTGAATTTCAGTATCGTTTTTGAATGCTGGACAACTCTTTGGATTTAGATGAACAATTATAAAGTCCACGGCTCGGATCTGTGGTTGTGTAGGCAGGCTGTAGTGAAATCAATACAGGCAAAAAGAAAGGAAAAGTATAAAGAGTGAAAGAAGAGAGAGAGCCAAGCCCTCAGGTTTATGAGAATCGAGCATTTCCAGCTCTACCAATGAGAATCAAGCATTTCCGGTCCCCATGGTGACAGTGATCTGCCCACCACCACCAAGCGGCGTGGCTCCCTTGGCCACCACCTGCCCTGAGCTGAGTGTGTGGTGATCCATGACTAGCAGAGGGTGGAGGGGGTAGTGGGTAGAGCTCCAAGTGGCCCTTACACGCTATCTTACTAGCACCACAATGTCTATTTACCACCAGCAACTACATAAACACATCTATGCACCTGGCCCTATATACCTTTTTCACAAATAGAACATTTGCATTCCCCCACCAATGCATCATTATCGGAATATTTTACACCCTGATTATAACAGGTCACGTGATATTTGACATGAATTAGTTTTTGACAAATCTGTCATTTACTTTTTGTGGAATTGGTTTCCCAACATTTGATGCTTTTGAGTAGATTGCAGCAGTAAGATTTTCTATTAAATGGTCTCAATATTTCTGTATGCAACAATACATGTTTACAAGTGCGCGAGTATCTAATTTGGATATGTAGAATCAAATGTACGCAAGTGCTTTGGTTTAGAAAATGTTAGGTTTCATCGGTGGGATTATGCATTTATATAATCAGGGTCTTTCAAAGACCTTAGCGGATAACAAAATGTCAAGGAATCACGATGTATATGGCAACAATTGGTTAGTTTGAATCCCATTCTTGTGACCTTAAATGTTGTGTGGACATAAAACCCGAACAAGAAAGTGTCGGGTATGGGCGATGGTGGAATATCCGTGTTTTCGTAGAAATTCACCCTCAGTGTAATAGTCTCCTTGATTTCCACGATTTTTGGCGGAGGCCACTTTCATCCCTATATAATAATAATAATAATAATAATAATAATAATAATAATAATAATAATAATAATAATAATAAATATGAAAAAAAGCTGACAGCACACCGGCTTTTACACTAGATAAACTTTTTTTTATTTGGTTTTCTCCTCCAGAACCGGATGAACCAGAGGACGAGAAGGAAGCCGAAGGTGAGGACGAGGACGACACGGACGAGGACGAGATGGAGGCGGAAGTGACGTCACAGCCAGACTCCATGGAGCTATGACGTCACTTATGAGCATCAATCACTACGTCATCATCACCGTGCTATTCGATTCATTACTTCAGTCAACCATAATACCATCATTGTACAAAGTTTTTGGATCGAATTAATTTCATCATGAACGTCATTATACATACCATTATATTTGTGTAATTATCCGTCAATAAAATTAAAACTACATGCGTACTGGATTTGTACTTGGCAGCAGAATATTATTTAAGACTAGTATCACATTAGAACTACAGCATGTATTATTGTACCGGGTTTAATGTGAAGCAGGTGGGGGGCGGGTATGTGGTGGATATCGACACCTTCATGCCATATTATTATTAATAGTACTTTTAACTGGTATTGCCAGCCATCAAAGAATATATCTATCACAATACATCTTTTGTGAGACCAAATGTGGTGTCTATCAAGCTCTCTCTATTAAAGCTCTTAGCAGTGATAAGGTGGGTGCGACACTGCTGCAAATACATACAGGAAGTGGTATTTTATTTTATGTAGAATAGTTATCACCACACTTCAATTAACAAATAAATGTTAGATAAGAAGCCTACTCAGTTTGGCCACAAAGAACCACGTGTTAAATGGGTTCAAAATACCTTTAAAGAATAGGGCGATAATGAAGGACATGGCTGAAGGGGATCACCAACCTACTTTCGGTTGTGCAAACATGCCGGGTCACAGAAGCTAAATTTGCATAGTCCGATAAGTTGGCAGTTTCTCTTTTTTTCTTTCTTTTTTTTTAGATAAATATATTAGATTGATAAGTATAATCTATTTTACTTATGGCTAACTTCGGCGATATTTGAAGTGTAAACATGCACAAATTGATTTTGGCATGCTTGCCAAAACTGACCCCATATGCTTCAACAGTAACACTAACAGGTTCTATTAAATTGACTTAGTATTCCCATCTATGTACGACCAAATACTTACTTTAGTATGAAGAAACTTATTTTAAATGGCTAGATTTTGATATATTTGAAGTGCAAACATGTCAAATTAATTTTGGCAAGCATGCCAAAACTGAAACCACAGGCTTCTGCAGTAACAGGTTCTATGAAATTGACTCCATATCCCTATGTATACGGCAACAAATGCTTAATAAGTACATCACTAGCTAATTTAGATATGTAGAATCAAATCTAGATAATTGTTTTATTTTTGAAAAGTTGATGCTATACTAAGCAGGTTAACAAAAATGCACTAGTATTTAAATTTGATACGGAGGTTCAAATCTATAGAAGTGTTTTGATTTTGAAAGTTTGATGCTTTCACAAAACTATGCAGCTTTAACACCTATCTGACAATAAGTAAGGACATATTCCCGCCAGGTGGCGCCAGCGATGACAACGCTGTGGTCGATGCCATGCTCATTTGTTAGTGCCATCTGCCAGATGATGTGGTGGACAATGGATTCTTTTGTGTTTTTTAAAACTGCGCGGCCTACTAAACACGATCTGTGTATTTACCACTGGGGATGTAGATACATATTGGTAATTTGCTTTAATTAATATAGTAATTTTTAATTTTTTTTAAATGGTATTTTTCTTCCATGGGAATGTTTGAGCAAAATTTAAGGCTTAAAACCAACTAGAAATACACAACAAACGCTTTGCAACTGTCACCACATCCGTTTGTTACCCTCTGCCGACTTTAAAATTCTCACTCGTGGTTGTCGCTATCACCACCACCTCATGGCTGCACCCACACAAAAACACAAACCATACAAAATCTGCCTCGCTTAAGAACTAGACAATACTTCACGCCATATTCATAAAGGTTGCCCTTTCACATCAAGGTCATCATGTGAACCATGGAGTGGCTGACATGGACATGAGAACACAGACCTGGACCGCGTTCAGGGTACGCCTCAGAGACGTCTTTTTGGCCTATATGCCTTCAGGGTTCACCACTGAGTCGTCTCGAAGACGTCTCCCTTTTCAGACAGGAGACAAAAAGCACCTCAAAAGTGGCCACCGAATTCAGTGCTTTCAGCCAATCAGAGCTCTTCTTTTCGATTGCAAATGGCTGCACCCTATGGAGGTTGCCATTCTTGAGGCACTTGCCAGGTAAAGTCGTTCAGTCTATGTGGCCCAGGGCTGCGTTCAGGCTATGCCTCGGGGCACCTCAGAGCAATTCTGGACGTCGCGCTAGTCTAAACGACTTTTAACTGTCAGGTGCCTCGAAAATGGTAGCCTCCATAGGCTGCAGCCATTTGCAATTGCAAGAACAGCTTTGATTGGCTGAAACCAATGAAACCAACTTGAAAAGCGCGATGTCTCAGAGTGCACTCTGTGACACATCCTGAAAGCAAATTGGCCAAAAAAAGACATCGCGGAGTCATCTCAGAGTCGACTGAGCACGTGCGTGCCCTGAAGGCGGCCCAGGTGGTGGACTCTGGGGGTTGGGGGAAATCATTGTACTGGGTACATGCATGTGGTTTGGTATTGTCATGTGTACTGGGTACATGCATGTGGTTTGGTATTGTCACGTGTACTGGGAACATGCATGTGGTTAGGTATTGTTCTAGGTACCTGTACATGATTGTCGTTTGGTATAGTCATGGGTACTTGGTCCATAATGCATGTGGTATGGTATTGGGTACATGATGCATGTGGTTTGTTATTGTCACTTGTGGTTTGGTGTGGTCATGGGTACTTGTACATGTATGATTCTGGTTTGCTATTGTCATGGGTACTTGGTGCATGATGCATGTGGTGTGTTATTGTGATGTGTACTGGTGCATGCATGTGGTTTGGTATTGTTATGGGTATGTGTACATGCGTGTGGTTTGGTATTGTCATGTGTATTGGATACATGCTGAATGTTGTTTGGTATTGTCATGGGTACTTGTACATGCGTGTGGTTTGGTATTATCATGTGTATTGGATACATGCTGCATGTGGTTTGGTATTGTCATGTGTACTTGTGTATGTGTACTGAGTTTGGTTTTTTCAAGTACATTTGCATGTGTAATGGATTTAGTATTGCAATGGGTACTTGGTTATGTGTACATGTTTCGAATTGGCATGTGTACTGGGTACATGCACATGGTTTGGTATTGTCATGGGTACTTGAACAATATTGTGGTTTGGTACATGCTGCATGTGGCTTGGTATTGTCATGGGTAATTGTGTATGTGTATTGAGTTTGGTGTTGTCACATACATTTGCATGTGTCATGGATTTAGTATTGCCATGGGTACTTGGTACATGTTTGGTATTGTCATGTGCACTCAGTGCATGCATGTGGTTTAGCTTTGTCATGTGTATTTGTGTGTGTGTGTGTATCATGTTTGGAATTGTTATGCATGTTTGTATGCATTGCATTTGTCATAGGTAGTTGGTGTAAAAGCGTCGACTGTGATATTGTCATGGATACAAGCTGTATCTGAATATAAGTTTTTGTTTGGCAATCATAAATGGTTTCATTAAAATATCGGTTTTTTTTAGGGTTTAACAACCTAACAACACCATAAAGTCTCATTACCATAACAACCATAATCAAACACAAAATGATCTACAACACAATATGGGAGACTTCACAAGATACCATCGTATACGATATCAACTCTTTGGTCTCTTTATATATAATACTGCCATGTGTAAGTAGAATCTTGTGTGCGAAATATAGGTCACATGTGGAAATACTTGACACAAACCAGACAACTAGTAACACTATCACCATATAAATCATGAACAGGCTAGGTGACACATAACATAAATTCACCCACTATCACCAAATCTTCCCCTGAGTGGTTGCTTAAAAAAAAAAAAATTGTTTACTCTTTGTGGTTTTAGTGTTGCCACACTGAGATACCAGGTTGTCGATACAATAATGACAAAATTTACCACTCAGCCTTATTATGCTGATATTGAGCCAACCACTCTTTGCGATATCCCATAAATGTCAACTACTAACGAAAGTAGCGTCCATTTTTTATACGTCTTGGTTTACCTCAGCCTGGATCATCTTCCACAACTTCTTGTCCATGAAGCGGACATTCCACCACTAGCCGATCCATTCCACCCAATCGGAGGATCTTCAAAGGTAGTTGGAAACTGCAGATGTCCACTGCAGATGTGCTACAGAAGCCGTTTGATCCTGGCCGTGTCACACTTAACGCGGTCATTCACCTGGTCAGCGCTGAGAGTCAGCGTATCGATCTTCTCCAGCTGGGCGGCCTGCTCATTGCCAATGTCCATCGCCATGCTCTTCATGCGGGCGACTACATCGATGAGCTCCTGGGCCTCTGCGTCCGACACCACCTCGGTGGCCTTCTGGAAGGTGGCGACCTGCACCTGGGTGGTGCCACCTGGTGACGTCACATCATGGTGTGGCAGTCTGGCGCCAGAGTCCAGCGGAAGAATGCGCTCTGGTGGAAAGAGGTCTCCACTATCTGGAAGGAGCAGGGAAAGTAAGGAGGGCAAACAGGCAGTTTGTTCTAGAATGAACAATATTTGTTAGAATGAAAAATATTTGTGGGAGGACAAGTCTCGCTTGTTTGTTTGGTGTTTTACGTCGGTCCTAGCAACATCTAAGGACAAGACGGTCCATAAGTCTCCTTGAATTTAAAAACTTATTGAAAATACAACAGGCCTGTCAGACCCCTACACAGTTATAGGTATTCTTAAGGCAACCTTGCTCTGACCCGTGTACATAAGTGTTCTCAAATGCACTGCACGGCGCTGCACGCTGATCCGCTTCCCACACCTACCCCATCCCTACTACACCTTCTTTCAAAACCTATTGCTAGGTACTCCAAACATAGGACTGGTTGCTGATTCTGACTGGCCATTGGAAAAAATAGGAGACTTGCTCTCAGCATATTACCCCTATTTAAAACATTGTGTGCTGCGAGTGAGTGCATCAGAGCAGAAAATAACTACTTTCACAGTAAAGTAGAGATCACTAGCTTTAGTTTTGAATTCTTTATGGCCGATTTCAGGTGGGAACAAATAACAAAATTGAGGTTTGAAATTGAAACCTTTAGAACGGTCGTAAAACATAATTTTACCAAATATTTTTCATGAAAAATATAATATTACATAGAAATATTCATTCTCTACAAATCTGTGTAAATTGTTAACCACCATTTAGCACTCACACTCAGCAGTTTGGACTTAACCATAGGATTGGTATGCTAATTAGAGCAATCAAATTTTTTAGATTTTTTACATGTGGATATAGCTTAAAGACAATGTAATCACATTATAGATATTTGCATTCTGGTCATTTTTTATATAAAAATCAAGTCAGTATCTCAAATAGAACCAGAGATATTAATTTTCTAAAGATTTGATTAAGGATGGTTAGTTAAAATCACACGATCTGCCATGTTTGATGTCAAATTGCTCAACAAATATTTATTTATAAGGTCTGAACAAAATTGAGATTAGAATTTGTACCAGAAATAATAAGTTAAAAGAATAATGGTGTGATTAAAATGTAAGCTGCCTTCAACAGGCACCCTCAAACATCAGGATTGAAGCATTTTCAGAATCATGAAAAATGTGTGTAAAATTAAGACCAAAAAGTAAATTTAAAATAATCATAACTCAGGGACTAATAGACAAATTTTCCATTATTATATATATATTTGTAATCAGAATGACAAGAGCTTTCTAACAGTACCATTTGCAAATTAACTTTTTGAAAAGAAAAATTCAGTTGGGAGTACCTACTATTACCTAACATTTTCCTTGAAATTGATATAAAACCTGTCTGATGTAAATCCCCACTGCAATTTCAGACTTCCGATCCCATCATTAGGCCACACAATACAAAAAAGCACTTGTGATGGGATCCAACAATGGGCAGGTTTCTCACATCTGGTATTGGTGACTGGATCCACTGATTTGCATATTTACAATATATATATATATGTGTATTGAAAAAAGAAGAGAGAAAGACAAGGAAGAAAGAAGTGTTTAAACTTTAAAGACAATTCTAGAACCATGTGATGCATACGCACCAAGTGCATAATACATAAGTTGAACTGGAATTGTATGTAGTTACTATTACAACTAATAGTTCATTTATATTATGCTTGTATTATCGAACAGGATTTTCATGTGGTTATTATTGCAACTGATATTGTCATTTATGTACGAACAAATTGTTCTGAATGGCTGGAAGATCAGTGCTGTGGCGCTGACAAAAGACATTATTCGCTGAATAAAATACATTTAGTAAAAGAAATATCAGGACGGTGACAAGTATCAAACGTGAATTCGGCAAAGGTGTTAGTAGTAGAAAGAATACAAAAATATTGTACAGTATAATATATATGACAAGGCTACTACCAAATTGAGACTTGCTGTTCAGCGATGAAAACAAGCTGCGATGCGACTTACTCGTTATGGATAAGCTAAACAGACCATCACAACAACAAAATCAAAAAAATATATATTTCCGTACATATATTGTTGTCAATATTATTTATTCTGCTGCAGTATATTGCAGTACATGTATATATATATTGCATTAGAACAAGATTACAATCATACAATGGCAGTTAGTTATCTCCGGTATCCATACAGATTATAGTTGAGGTCATGAATAGTTTTAACGTAGATTATGGTATCGGTACTCAGCCATTCAGCTGGACTGAGATAAGTGGATTAGATTAGGACGCAGTTTGATAAGAATATTCTCACCTTATTTCATTCTACCTAGTTAGTGACTGTTAGTCTGTTTGTTTGCTGGTGACAGTTTGATGAGAATATTCTCACCTTATTTCATTCTACCTAGTTAGTGACTGTTAGTCTGTTTGTTTGCTGTTGACAGTTTGATGAGAATATTCTCACCTTATTTCATTGTACCTAGTTAGTGACTGTTATTGTTTGTTTGCTGTTGACAGTTTGATCAATTTTCTCTAATTTGACTCGGTCGGGAAAACCACACCACTTCACACATGGGAAGATGACAGCCGTCCATTATGAGTTAAGAACACAATTAGGAACACTGTTACTGTTAAGTATTACATGCGTTACGGCATTCTACTATTGTATTAAATTTACATTATCATCATTTTTATTGTTTTTTTTTGGGGTGTACATTAGCTGATTAAGCAGGGAAAATTTCAATTGCAGACAATTATTGGTCTTCCACATTCTAATGCTCCTGGCCCTATCCTAATTCCTAGTGATGCCGCATGCCAGGTTAGACAGCAACATCTATCATTCTTCATGTCATTGATTTGACTCGGCCAGTGTTCGCATCCCAGTTTAGTCCCAAGGGTTCGAATCCCACGATCTACCAAAACGGGAGGAAGACGCTCAACTCATTCAGCCATCCTGTCTAGATATTACGATTGAGCTGTGAAACTTGTTATGCCAGTATTACTTTGGCTGGAGTGGCTTGGTATGGTAGTATCTACATTTGAATAAACATGGAGGGGCCTTCAAGTTCAAGGTGACTAGCTAAAGGATATCTTATCCCTCTATATATGTCGAATTATGTTCTGTATTAAGACCGACTCATGGACATGACTCTCACAGCAGAGAGCTAAATGGAGAGCGGCAGTCAAGTAATGAAAGCAGTCTTTGTCGCATCGCGACCGACAGCATGATGATGTTCTGTATAATAGGCACAGAAACAAGATGTTACTATTCAATAATTCATATTTTCAAAATATGAAATCAGATGTTAGTGATACCCGCAACGGCAGTGTTTTGTACAGAGACAGATTATCCGACTTTTGTCGGATATTCACATATTTCCCGGATAAAGTCAGACTTTTGATAAGTTTGCTCTTTAAATAAAAAAGAATCCGCCGGATTTTGTCCAAAAATAATGCAAAACTATTTTAAGTACTGGAGGAAAACTAAGATTTTGGTTGCACAAATGGCCATTAGTGAGATACTATAATTCTTCAAATCTCTTGCCTTATATAAGTAAGATTTGTACTTCTGCCTTGGTACAAACACTGTAACAGTAACCCACAATGACATTATGACCCCGTCCCAAACCTACCGTGCTGACTGAACACCGGCCCAACCGCCTCCACGATAGGCACAGGCTGGAGTCCCGGGGCCGGCTCCACCAAGTCCATCCTGTCCTTGTAGAGGCGCGTCAGCGCCTTCAACACGCGCACCATGTGGGTGGACAGGAGCAAGTAGCTGCGGTCGGGCTGGCCAATCAGGTACTGACTGACAGTCAACTCCCACGGTGACAGTACGCGGACAGCCGACACTTCGGTCTGTCGGTAGTGACATACGTGCTGCTGGGCCTGGTCGAGCACGGTGATGCCGTCCCTGGAGATGTGCAGCACGCCGTTCCGCATGGCTGACCCTGCACCATCCGACCACGCGGCGTACAACACCGGGAAGCTGTGCAGCCGGGCGATGCTCTTGGAGTCGACCACCTCCAGCGGCTCATTCACAGACTGGTTCTTGGGGAGACGCCAGTTCCCCATCCAGCTCTCAAAGCTGGAAAGGAATCTCTCAGCAACACTCAGGTCATTCTCAATGTCGGTCATGACCCCCATCGATCGATCTAGTTGCTCGCCTTGTTGGTGTAACATAGTCCCCGCGGCCTGTAGAGTACTCTGGGAGTCTTCGGCAATTTTAAGCAACTCCGTCCCTAGCATTGTCCGCTGTGAGTCACAAATAAGGCTGGGACTCCTGTTGAGGGGGATCAAGCGCTCCCTCCAGAAGTGCTCAATGATAACATACGCTGCATCCCGGTTAGACAGAGAAGAAAACCAGTGTGTGTCATTTTTTACGCTGATGACCAGAGCAGCAAATATCATCGTTGATGTAGCTTTTCGTATTTCAGTTATATCAGCGAACAGAATTCTGCGTAGTGGCTCCTTCCGGTCAGTGCGCTGGTAGAATGTGATGCCGGCATAATCAACCAGCAGGGTCCCTTGACTCCACTGCTGAGCTGAAATCCACTTCTTTGCCACCGGGAAATAGTAAGATGCTGGCCACCTTCGTATGTGGTGCATGTTATGCTGTGCTGTAGTCATGGTTCCAGCTTTTATAGTGATATCTTTATAAAACAGGATCTTATAATGCTACAGATAGAAAGCAATCTGTTTAAGGCTATGGCTTAGATATGCTGGGTAGGCAGGGATATCCTCTCTCCCTACACCTAACCTAGTTATTACTGTGTTGTGTGTGATGCTCATGCAAGGTCCCCAGTGCCAGGTCCAGCCATTTCTGCTCCAGCTCCTTCAGCGTCTCGTTGCTATGGCCATTGTCAGGCTCCAGCTCTGGCAGCTCGTGCTGAGGGACTTCGACGTCTTCCCGTGGTAACTTGTCCTCACGCCACTTGGAGTCGATGATGTCCATCAGGCGGCCATCGTGCATCACCTCACTGTCCATGGTAGACACTGGAAATTGTCGCGTACTTCCCTTAGAAGCTAGAGCTGCATCCCAAAAGAAATATATTCATTTTGATAAATCAACATAAACTGTTTTCAGTGTGCACACAAGAAGTAATTTTGCACACGTGTATTTTAACATCTCCAAAATTAGCCATTTGCAATCAAGTTACTAAAAACTAAAGTAGTGGAGATAGTAGCGACCAATCTAAGATATTATTAGTCTTAAAATTAAGACAGAATTTCAAAGACATTAGGCCAGGTAACTTAGAGCTGTACAGTATTGTGAAAATATTTTTGTTCTAAACTAAAAGACTCAGAGATTTGATCCTACATATCCAATTTAGATACTGGTTGTTTCATCAAGCATAATTTACGATTGCATAGAACTTAGAAGGAATACTAATTCAATTGGACAAAGCCTGCCACTGCTGAAACCTAAGACTATGATAGTATGAGGTCCAGCATTTGGACACACATGCCAAATCTGATTTAGCATGATTCCACTTCAAATATCTCTGAAGTTAGTTCTTTAAAATATAGTTAATGCAAACAAAAATAGATGATAACGATTAAACCAATATACTTATCTAAATTAACAGGCAGAAACTCAAAACCATTGAATTATGCAACATTAAATAAAGGACAAATAAGAGTGATCTCACAATTATTTTGTTTAAATCAGGAAGTTTGATGCAGTGACGAAATGTAGGCGCTGACAACATTCTAATTTATATTCAAAGGAATAAAATACTTGATTGAATTTTAAATAAGAAATGAATTATTGCTCAGGTTCAGAGAATTTCAACCAAATAATGACTTAAGCCAAATACCAAAAAAAATGGTGATCGTCCCCGCCCGTGAAAAATCACCCACCCCTGAATTTCCTTTTTTTTTAACTGTTAAAAATGCGTCTGTATAGCAGCAATTCAATTTCCGTATAAATTGTTAAGTCATTGACATTGGTTTGAGTCGGCCAGGGTTCGGAACCCAGGAGTTTGGATCCCACGACATAAGCTATGAAACAAACAATTCCACGTGACAGAAAGATTCTAATGAGAAAGAGAACAAAGCTTCAAAGGAGGACAAACAGCCAAACAACAACTCAGTACAATCTTTTAAAGAAAATCCACTCCATAGAAACCAAATTAAGGGAAAGCTATGATGAAGAACGTAAAGGAGAGGAGGAAAAGGCCATAAGCAATATCAAGATGAATCCAAAGTATTTTTTATAGCTATGCTAAGAAATACTCCCCAGGCCAGAACAACAAGAGGACCACTCCAGAATAAGAATGGTGACATAGTCCAAGATCCTGGAGATGGCAGACATCCTGGAAGAGCAGTACGAAAGTGTCTTCAGTAGCCCACCAGAATCAAAAATAATAAACCAACCAAAACAGTTCTTCTACCAAGTGGACCAAAGCAAACCAACCCTTATAGATATCAACTTCAGCTCAGAAGAAATAGAAAAGGCAATTGACAAACTAAATCTAAACTCATCTGCTGGAACAGATGGGTTCCCTGCCATCCTACTAAAACACTGTAAGCAATACCTTTCCTATCCGCTGTATATGATTTGAAGGGATTCTCTGGACCATGGTAACATTCCTATCATTGCAAAGTAAGGACATATCATTCCAATCCATAAAGGTGACAGTAAGGTTCTACCCAAAAACTATAGACCTATCTCACTAACAATATTACAAATCATATATATTTGTTAAACAATGGAATATGTAATATATGTTGATGTATACATATATTACAGAATAGACACTTTAACATGTTGAGATCTTATTTTCTAAATGATGTTGGATGGCATATTGTATGAAATGAGTTATGTTAGTTTTAGAAAATTCATATCAATGAGTGATCTTAGGAGTATTTCTCATAGGCATAACTGCAGTGGCTTCTGTTGTTACTCTCACAACACTATCTCCAGGACAGGTTCCTAAGCAACCCATTAGAAAAAGGGTTGGGAAGCTGGGTTGATATATATCCACATCATTTTGCAATCTAATATGATAAATAAATTATATAAGATGATAATTATGAATGTTCATCTATCATAGCTCCTAATTTAAGCATATATATATGTGTCATAGATATTCTTTAAAATGACTAACTCATATTAGCCTAAGACATAGGTGGAAAATGAAATTATCAAAATCCAACAAACGGAAATAGCCCTATGGCGGCCGCCATTTGTATACTCGTGTTGAATCGCATAATAATAAATCAATAATTCTCCGAGTGTTTATACATGTATATATGTCCATAGACTAGTTTGTAATTCCAAACTTTCATATTTATGCCAAATTGTTCTGTATTTCTATTAATTTAGTTTTGCACTGCGTGTAGCAGCAAACTCCATAGAATGCAAACTCAACGGCCACGGGCATTTGTTTGGCTATCGACGCCATTTTCAGCTCATGCGAAATCATCGAACTTCTGTCTGCAGCAAATGGTGGACGACAGCGATTGTTTAATAATATATTCAATTTCAATTTAATACTTTATTTCAGACTCAGCATTATGGTAGTTACATAAATATACGTGTTAAATTGCATAATATGCCAAATTAAGTCTTTGTTTTGCTCTCGACGCCGTTTTCAGCGCGCAGTCTATAGACAGTTTCGTAATTCCGACTAATGTGTGGGTCGGTCCTAAGCATTGCTAATTCATATGAATAAGCAATTCTTAGGACCGACCCCCCGATATAACTACAGCAAAGTATTTTATGATTGCGCGTGTATTTTTTTACTCCACTCGCGGTGTTCGATTTGAAATTCTAGCAACTCGGGTGACCCGAGTCGCGTTCGTGATAATCGAATACGGCCATTGTTTCTGCAGAATAAACTATTAATATTGTATTTGTGCATCCATGTTTATGCCAAATTTTTCTTTATTTCTTTTAATTTTGAATAAAATCTAAGTTTTGAACTGTGCATATCGTCAAATTCTATGGCAGCGGGCATTTGTTTTGATATATTATTAACCAATCGCTGACCCCGAAAACTGTCAATTGGGCCTATGGACTTAATGGCTTTTTTTTTTTTTTTTTTTTTTTGGTCCATTAGTTGTTTAAGCAGGGGAAATTTCAGTCATAGACGACTGGTCTTCCTCATTCCACTGCTGGTCGATAGAAAGCCCAAGCCTACACTTTTACCGACCCAAGGGATTTTTAACCTACCACGCCACATAGACATGGTATGAGAGCAACCAGCCTTTGATGACGCTGTAAGTTATACACAGCGGTGGAAATCCAAATTGGCAGAGCTGGGGGCACGGGGAATCGAACCGATGACCCTCAGATTAGGAGTCTGACCTAGAAAAAAGTCAGACACTCTAACCACTCCGCCACAGAGAACACCACTCTACTCGCTGCACAGTAGCGCGGAGGAATAGGTACACTGGTCCAAGTGACGTCATCACACCATATATAGGTCTGTAGTGAGGGACCAGTGTAGTTGTTCCTTGATTCGCCATGCGCTACTCTGCGGCGGCGCATTGTCAAGGCATTAAGCCCATAGTCTATTATTAACCAATCGCTGTCGTCCACCCTGCTTGCTACGTACCGAAGTTTGACGAGCGATTTCCGTTTGCTGGATTTTTATTATTCTGTTATTCAACATGAGTTTACAAATGGCGGCGCCCATAGAGGGCTATTTCCGTTTCGGTTTGCTGGATTTTGGTGATTTCATTTCCCACCGGTATGAATACAGGTATTGTTTATCTATATATATGTACACATGTTAGTCCTTAGCCTCCCCTTTGGGTGGGTCGGTATTAACAACAATATCGACAATAACAATAATTAATGGAGTTAGGGATTGTGCGTAATTGTCTATCCGAGTTACGATTATCCCTATTATCGCCCACTAAATTGACTGCCTCGCAAAACTAAGAAGTCACATTTCTAACAATACGTATTACATTTATACTAACCTGTTATTGTAACCTTAACTGCAACGCAGTCGGGGACCTAGTTAAACATGAAAATAGTCTTCACGATGTTGTTGTACAGAACAGTACGGGGTGAATGTTTTATCTAGGTAGTAACCATCATAATCTAAACCTAGGTGGCACTTCTACTCGCCGAGTTCCCAGACATTCACAAGATGGCGCCACTCGCCTCCACTGGTCCCACTTTCAATACACTGGTCCCACTGGAACCCAGCAGAGTGAGTCAAAATACTAAAACAGTGCTGTGTAAGCCACTGTCCAAACCCAACATTGTGTGTGTTTAAAGACTTAAAGGAACGAATCGCGTTATGGATTACGTTTCCCTGCCCAACTCGGACCTTCAGGTATCGCCTGTGTGCATAGGCACCTGGCAGTTTAACGGCGGGGTGCAGTCTGCGGACAAAACGTGGGAGGCCCAACCAGAGGAGGTGAGTCTGGGACACTGTCCAACATCCAGGGCAGCACCGACTAGCTTGGTTCCCCGCCACGGACGGACACGTCCTTAGGCTTGGCACAAAGCATTATATCATCATACCTCTATGGAGGGACCAGTGTAGTTGTTCCTCTGCGCGGCGTGCGCTACTCTGCGGCGGTGTCGTCAATATAATATATACCAATATACTTATATAGACCCCTTTCAATGTTTGTAAACATCGTGTATGCGCGCGCAGCTCGGCTGCAGAACGAAGGCACACTGCCACTGAGTTTGCCCGTACGCGGTTTGGCCTTATATGGGCATGTCCTAATTTCGCGAGAACGAGGCCACTTCCGGATATAGGTAAACAAAGCCTGATAGCCTTGAGTTTGCCGGTGTGGCGGTCTCCGATGCCACAAGGCTGATATGCCAAATGTCGCTTCTGCGCATGCGCGGATTTTCGGACGTTGCGGCGATCACTGCTATTTGTTTTGTTTACACTCGGCGATTCGACGCTGATCGATCTGCTACGTTAATATCGCTTGGAATTAAGGTTAATTTAATTAAATTTCATTATTTGAGTATGTAATTCTGTTAAATATGATCGCATTCAATAGATTTCGGCCTAACACAGCCGGGTACCGTGCCTGAGCTTGTAGCCGGCGAGCGCATGGGTCTTTTGCATATGTGTTAAAATCCGCGCATGGCGCAGAAGGCGACATTTGGCATATCAGCCTTGTGGCATCGGAGACCGCCACACCGGGTGTCATGGTATAAAACCCGGCCCGCGCCTGATCGCAGCCCCTGCGTGAAGACAGTTGACTAAGCATTTATTTTTGTAAAATAAATTTAAAAGCTTTCATTGGATCGATTAAAAATATCTTAATGCGCGATTGAAGAGGAAGATCTGAAGTATTTAATGTAACCTAAGAGCAATTTATGCTGAAAGTATTAAAAACAGAGATAATAGTGAAAGTTGGGATATTCTGAGTGTCAGTGCAATCTTCATACAGAAAAAGTGAAATATCTCTAAAGCTACACCACTTAGAAACAAGCTGCTTGGTACACATATAGAAAACATATTTGACGGATAGATTATATTAAATTTATATGGTTAGGGTTGTGCATTTCTATTAATCTTTAATAGACACTGGCAGTGTGTATTCGTTCTGCAGCCAAGCTGTGCCTGTTTACAAACTCTGCTCATGCGCAGAAGCCATGGCAGGGGCTGCGATCGGGCCGGGGTTTTATACCATGACACCGGAACGCACAGTGAAAATCGTTAGTTTTATTCAGGGATGAAAGATCTCCGCGATTTCGCGGATTTCCGTGATTTTTCCTGTACTCCCTGTATCTATAAGTGTATACTAATAGTAATACGGTGCTCAAACGCCGCAGCACTATAACAACATATTAGCATACACTTATAGTATAAGTGTATGCTAATATGTTGTTTTACACTGCAGCACCATCAGCATATACTAATGTGTGGTGCAGACACCGCAGCACGATCAGGGTTAGGTACAAGATTCACCCCGTACTGCTGCAGTAGGGGTGCAAACCAGCCTTATGTAAAAGGTGGCGAAAAAACGAGAGCCTAATTTAACAAACTAACAAGCAACATTTATTCTTTACCTATATCTTATTATTTACCCGCTACTTTTGAGTTTAAAAATATAATATAATATCTAGTTTAATAAGATTTAAAAGTGAAATCGACGGCGTTCTGCGGCCGCCATCTTGTCTTTTTGCATTCTCGCCCAGTTCACCAACTCTGCGCCTATAGAAGTATTCATTTGATACTGGAGCCACATATGGAGCCTCACTTTCATACTGTAGCCTCACTTTCATATTAATGCTATTTTCCCCCGTATTTACATAAGGCTGGTCTTCACCCGTGTACTACAACGGGTGAATCTTTTATCTAGATCAGGGTATACTAGTAATTCATGCTTCAAACGTATTTGTATTGAAACCCAACTTCCGGGAATTTTCCGCGATTCCCTGACAATGCTAAGCCTATGGGAGAATATCAGCATTTCCGCTTTTTTTCCCGGAGATCACTTTCATCCCTGTTTATTCAAAAATAATAGAAATTCAGAACCCTAACCATATCAATTTAATATAATATTTTTGGTAAACATGTTTTCTATGTGTATTACAATCAGTTTGTTTCTAGGTGTTGTAGTTTTATAGATATTTCACTTTTTCTGTAAAAAGGATGCTCACTGCCACACTGGTGATACTGCCACGCGCGTTTGTTTACCTGCGAACACGAATTAGGTCAAGATGGCCGCCAAACCGTGTTTAGGTGTATATAGGGTATGCACCGACGTCACGCTAAGCGGAAGTGCGGCCATTGCGGCGATAGTAACCACAATAATAACACACTGTCACAATGCAAACTCAATGGCTATGAGCAATCTTCCTCCAGAAAAGGTTAAATATCTCTGAAACCACACCACCTAGAAACAAACTGATTGGAATACACATAGAAAACATGTTTACCAAAAAGATTATATTAAATTGATACGGTTAGGGTTATGGATTTCTATTAAATTTGAATAAAACTGGCGTTTTGCACTGCGCGTACCGGCAAACTGCCCGCGAAGGGTAAAATACGGCAATGCTATGTCTATGTGGAGCATTTATTTTTGTAAAATAAATTTAAAAGCTTTCATTGGATCGATTAAAAATATCTTAATGCGCGATTGAAGAGGAAGATCTGAAGTATTTAATGTAACCTAAGAGCAATTTACTCTGAAAGTATTAAAAACAGAGATAATAGTGAAAGTTGGGATATTCTGAGTGTCAGTGCCAGTGTTAGGCTTACCAGATCATGGCCTCAAAAACTATTTTCGCAAAATAAATTCAAGAACTTCCAATTGGCTGATAAAAAAAAAGCTGAATGTGAAATTGTAGAGAAAGATCTGAACTATTTAATAGAAACAAGAGAAATTTGCTTTCAAAGCACCAAAAAGCACAAATTTCTGTGATAGTTAGGGTAGTTTTAATGTTGTCTCTATGAGACGGGCATTTGTTTTACCCTTCGCGCGCCGTGAACCCCAAAAGTGCCCGGATGTCCGACATCGAGAATGGGCTTAATGCCTTAACTGCCCCGCACGCGCGGAGGAACATCTACACTGGTTCCGGTGACGTCATGCCTAAGGACTTGTCCGTGGCAGGGAACCAAACATACATTCCTTGACTTAGCCTGATTAAAACATTTTTTGGCCTAAGACTTTTGGCCTAAGGAATTTTTTTAAATTGGTGATCGTCCCCGCCCGTGTCTAAAAATCGCCCACCCCTGATTACATTTTTTTTTAAATAACTTGTCATAGAAACACAAATCTGTGTAACATAGTTACATATTACTAGATATATTATTAGTTATATTATTATCGTATACATTGTATGCATATTGTTCCATATTAATCAATTTGTTTGCATTTGCATTAGGTGTCCAAATCCATCGTAGAGAAAGCTATCGAGCTGGGCATAAACTTCTTCGACACTGCCGAGGTAAGACGATCTGTTCTGATCATGTGTGTATGCACACTCCGTGTTCTGGTTGATTGGTCAGCCTCCCACCGGTTCGTCCGCAAATTAGTTAAGCCTAGCTTTGATTCTTAAGGCCCTGTCACACATCACCGGACTGGGGAAACGGATAGAAACCGGACACTGTCTGGTGAAATACGTTGATGTCTGTTTTATATACGGTAGGCATCCGTCGTGTCCGTTATCTGTCCGGTGGTGTCCGGTGTGTACGGTGGGAAGTTTTGAACATGCACAAAACTTGTACCGGACATCGCTGGACTCATGTGTATGGTTGGAGACTGGTTTAAGACCACTTGGTCCGTTTTGTCTGTTTCATGTCCGGTGCCCATCCGTTACATATCCGGTTTGCTTCCTGCAGTGTCCGTTGACAGTGTTGCGGGAATTCGGTCAGTATATGTTTTCGGCGCGTCCGTGAACAGTCCGGTATGTGTCCTTTTGGGGTTCGGTCCGTCCATTTGACATTCGGTTGCCTTCCGGTTCTCGTCCGTTGGCTATTCATTAGTGTACGTTCCTTGTCCGTTTAGCATCCGTTTCATCCGGCGGTCGTTGCAACAGTTTGACACATTTCGATACATTTTGATACCAAACACCACTGACTAGCAATTCTTTGTCCGGTTTATGTCCGTTGCTCAATCCGGTAAGGTGTGACAGGCGCTTTAGAGTTGCATAGTCCGGTGGTTTTGAGCTTCTCTAATTTATCTGAGATAATATTAATTGTTGTGATCTACCTTACTTTAGTTTGAAGTAACTTTGATTTAAAATGGCTGACTTTTGAGATGTTTGAAGTGCAAACATGTCAAATTAGTTTTGGCAGGCACCATAGGCTTCAGCAGTAATAGATTCTATTAAATTGACTCAGTATTCTCTTCTATGTGGCAACAAATGCTTAAAAAGTGCATCAGTATCTAAGCTAGATATGTAGAATCAAATCTAGATAATTGTATAGATTTTGAAAATTGGATCCATCATCGGACTATGCAGCTTTAAGTGGATTCCAAGTATATCACTAGGGGTTGCACTGTACTAACGGCTATATATTATATAGAGTGTGACCCCTCAATGGTCAGGAAGTTCTTTTAGGTTGGCCTTGTTGATCTCAGGATGAGTGGGCCCAGTTGGGCTACGTAAAGTTCAACCAGGAAGGACGATATCTTCAACCTATAGCTAGAATTTTACCTGGCCTCAAATTTGTTGTTATTGTAATTGTGAGCTTTTAACTTCAATAGTGTCTCTCGACACGTAGTTGATTGTGTGCTTTTACATTCTGTGTAAAAGTGATGGCCTGATAATAATAAGACTGAATAAGATTTGAACACTTCTCGCCGTGATTATGGCATTTGTTGCCTACACGACGACGTTAAGCAATCACCACTAACTAACCAATTAACTAAAGTGTGTTTACGTCCAGGCGTACCTGAACTCTGAGAAGGTGCTTGGCCGGTTGCTGGCCGGACGGCGGTGGGACCTGGTGGTTGCCACCAAGTTTGGCGCGCGAGTACCGGTGTACGGGCCCGAGGATGTGGAGACCTCCCTCACTAACAGCCTCCGCAACCTGCAGACCGACTACATCGACCTCTACCAGGTATAAGGTCAAATATGAAAAATGGCTCGCCCATGATTAAAAAAAAGATTTATATATATTTTTTAATCGTGTTAAAAAATGTCTCAGGATACCAGCAATTCAACTTTCGTATTGGCGGGGGTTGATGAAAATGGGAAATATTGCACCTAGAGCGGGACTCAAACCCACATCTCTTTGCATCCCAGGCCAGTGTGCTAACCATTACACCACCTAAGCTCACTGATATCGCCACACTACCCACGGCTACCTGTCTATGTGGCAACTTGGCTGAGAGGTCAGTGCAGACTACTACACTCGTCCCCCTGGAATTGTAAGTCTTTTAATGCTTACAATTACATACATACATACAGGCAATGCATTAACACATACATACACAGGGTAGGTTCAAAAACCATACAGCACGTAGCTTATACAGGATCATGGTCACGGCAACCAGGGTTGTGGGGGTGATGAAAATGGGAAATATTGTGCCTAGAGCGGGACTCGAACCCACCTCTCTTTGCATTCCGGGCCAGTGTGCTAACTGTGGTGTATAGGTAACAAGCGAGAGGGGTCACATGACCGAGTTGACGTGGGGGAGTGAGGTACTGAATAAACACACTTGGTACACAGACTTCAAGGCGTTTGTATCTATTTATTTTTTTTTTTTTTGTTGGTCCATTAGTTGTTTAGCAGGGGAAATTTCAGTCATAGACGACTGGTCTTCCTCATTCCACTGCTGGTCGATAGAAAGCCCGCGCCTTGACTTTTACCGACCCACGGGATTTTTAACCTCCCACACCACATAGATATGGTATGAGACACAGCAGTGGAAATCCAAATTGGCAGAGCTGGGGGCACGGGGAATCGAACCGCCGACCCTCAGATTAGGAGTCTGACCTAGAAAAATGTCAGACACTCTAACCACTCCGCCACAGAGAACGCCACAATTCATACACTACATGGTGTCAGATGTGATAGAACGGACATGGCGCTATCAGGATTGAAGCCGCCGGCCCCGCTAAGTTTTAAAGGAAACCTAGCCCTAAATTGGCGAGTGTGGCATGGGGCTTACAAATTTTTCGCAGGAGCGACTAGACTGTCAACCAAAACTGAAAAAGTGCAATGTTGTGCTTTTTTGCACATAGGAGGGTTGGAAGCACAGAAGTTGTTTCACCTAATGGACATAGCAAGTGACGAACGTGAGAAAATAGGTGCGCTGACAGCTGCGTTTCGGAAGTACTGCCAAGGGAAGTCAGACCCTACCATTGTCCGATATAAGTTTAATACATGTACAACCAGACAACGGAAGACATGGAAACTTATATACGGGAACTGCAGTATCGAGTGGAATTGTGTGACTATGGTGCGGCGGAGGAGTCTATATTATCTGACAGACTGGTTTGTGGAATAAAAGACAACAAAATACGGGATAAGCTACTACAAACAGCAAATCTAGAGTTAGACCAGTGCCTGGAAATGTGTAGGCTCAGTGAGCATAGTTCGGAACAGGTGACAGGTGATGGCAATAACACTGACGACGCAGAAGTGCATGCAGTCAACCAGAATGACAGGCGAGGGATACACCCCCCGACACGCCCCCCATACACGCCCCCTGACACGCCCATCGGTGCGCGCTGGGAATGACAATAGGCGAGGCGGCAGTGAGAATTGGCGAGTTGGAAATTACATAGACGCACCCAGCCGTGATAAATGTAACAGGTGTGAGTATTCACACCCTCGAGATAATTGTCCAGCCAGGAACAAGGAATGTCTGGTGTGTGGCTGAATTGGGCATTTCGCGAGCGTTTGCAGAGGAAGAGAGCAACGGCAGCAAGCTCTGGTGAATGTGTTGGATGTGGATGGTGAGGACCACTCACCCCTGTGGCAAGACGAGGACGTGGACGACGAGCAACAAGACCTGTTTCTGGGAGCCATAGGTAAAACTTTGTGGTATGAGAACGTGCGCATAGGTGGTGAAATGGTGCAGTTCAAGCTTGACAGTGGCTCGGAGGCCAGTATCATACCCGAAAAAGTGTTTATGGCCTTACCCAACATGGTTTTACGAGAACCGCTGTGCAGACTCGTCACATACACGGGGGAGCGAATATGGCCCCGGGGAGAGGTCACAATCAAGATACGAGGGAAGCCCATTGTGTTTCAAGTCATTGACAACGGGTGTGCAATACTAGGAAAGAATGCCTGCGTGACTCTGAATCTTCTCAACCGAGTTATGGCGTTGAATGCGGTCAAGAAACCGTACTCCGACAGAGGGCAAAAGACAGTCGAAGATGGAGCTAAATCCCTGGTAAATAAATATCATAATGTGTTTACAGGTTTAGGATGTATCAAGGTAGATGCCAGCATCCATATTGATAACAATGTACCTCCAGAGATTGATCCTCCAAGGCGTATTCCGCATGCAATAAATGATGCTGTACGAGATGAGTTAGATAGAATGGTTAAAATAGGGGTCATTGTTGAGCAGCTAGACCCAACACCGTGGGTGAACTCTATCATGATTGTGCGGAAACCGAATAAATTATGCGTATGTTTAGATCCGACAAAGTTGAATAAAGCCATTTTGCGGGGCCCGTACCCAATTAAGACAGTGGGACAAGTAGTGGCTAAGACAGCAGGTGCAAAGTTTTTTTCTGTGTTAGACGCCCAGAGCGGGTATTGGCAGATAGTGTTGGACAAACCGAGCTCACTGATGTGCACGTTCAACACGCCCTGGGGGTGGTATAGATATACCAGGCTCCCATTCGGTATAAAGACAGCCGGGGACATTTTTATACAGGAGATGGAGAACATTTTGAAAGGCCTCCCGGGCGTGGATGTGGTAGCCGATGATATTTTAATTTATGGCAGTACCATACATGAGCATAATGAAAGTGCTGAAGCGTGCAGAACAGGTCGTGCTAAAATTGAACCCAAAAAAAATCTAAATTGTGTAAGCCACAGGTAGAGTATGTTGGGCACCTACTAACTGGGGATGGTGTCAAGCCCAACCCTGAAAGGGTCCAGGCAATCACTGATATGCCAACACCGACCAACAGAGCGAGTGTCCAGCGGTTCCTGGGGATGGTGGGCTATGTCCATAAGTTTATTCCGAAGTTATCGGAGATTGCGAAACCATTGAGACTATTACTGTCTAAAGAAGTTGCCTGGCACTGGGAGGTAGAGCAAAATGATGCATTTGTTAAGTTAAAGAAAGTCTTAGTAGCAGCCCCTGTATTAAAATATTATGAAGTAAAAAAGCCAGTGAAAATGCAAGTAGACGCTTCAATGACCGGGCTTGGTGCCATGCTATTTCAAGATGATCGACCAATTAGTATAGCTTCAAAGGCTTTGAGCAAGTGTCAAGGTAATTACACTGTAATTGAGAGGGAGATGCTTGCGATCTGTTTCGGCTGTGCGAAGTTCCACGATTACATATTTGGCAAGCAAGTCAGTCGAGAGAGATCACAAGCCTCTCTTGAACATCATGTCAAAACCCATACACACATTGACAGCGAGGCTTCAGAGAATGAGGTTACGGTTACAAAATTACGATGTGCAACTAGAGTATGTAAAAGGTGCTAATATGTTTTTTGCAGATGCTCTATCGAGAGCGCCGACCAAAAATAGTAAACCAGTGGACTTATATGATGATGATATGTATATTGCAGTGCTAGACTACAGCGATGACGATCTAGCCCAAATTGCTGAAGCGACAGCACAGGATCACACGCTGCAACAGCTCATCGGGTACATCCACGAGGGATGGCCGGCGCAGGACAGCGAAATACCGTGTAATGTAAAACCATATCACACGTACAGGGATGAATTAACAGTTCAGGAAAATGTTGTCCCAGAGAGGTTGCAAAAGCAAATGCTAAACAAGTTACATAGTGCACATTTGGGCATTGTTAAGAGTAAACAGTTAGTACGTGGCAGTGTATTCTGGCCAGGTATAGATAGTCAGTTACAAGACAAAGTCACTAGGTGCCAGGTATGCCAATCGGTGAGGGTGCGGCCACATACAGAGCCACTAGTCAGTCATGACATTCCAGACATTCCGTTTTGTAAGGTTGGTGTGGACTTGTTCCAATGCAAAAGTATAAATTATCTGGTGGTTGTACATTATTATTCAAAGTATCCTGAAGTAGTACAAATAGCAGACACAACGAGTAAGGGTGTTATTGAGAATATGAAGCAAATTTTTGCACGACATGGTATACCGAGGTTTGTGGTGTCCGATAACGGGCCACAGTTTTCAAGTGAGGAGTATAAAAAGATTGCTGTAAGTTACAACTTCACTCCCAAGTTCTCAAGCCCATTATATCCCAGGAGTAATGGCCAGGCACAAGTATGCGAACAGACTATAAAATCGATGCTAAAAAAGTCAATCATGGACAAGTCTGATTTTAGCCTAGCGTTACTAGATTACCGAAATACGATAATTCAAGATCTAGAAGCATCGCCAGCACAGCTGCTCATGAGCAGAATGTTAAGAAGTAGGATACCAACCATACCAGAGTTATTGAAAGCTAAACCAGTACCGTCGCGCAAAACACAAATAATGAATAGACAACATAAACAGAAAACATATGACATGCGTGCAGTAAGATCACATACGGCATTAAAAATTGGCGAATGCATACTGTACTTAAATGAAAAAAAAGAATGGAAGGAAGGTAGGATCATACAAAGAAATGCACAGCACGGGCGAGACTACTACATTCGAAACAGTGAGGACAACACAATACGAAGAAATCGCACAATGATTATACGAGCACCTGAAACAGCCAACATCAAAATAACAAATCACGGTAAGTCAGGGGGGGGAGGCATTAACACCCCTCAAAAGTACAGGTACGCAATATACGGGTCACTTAACCCGAGTAGGGAGAACAATCAAACCGGTACACCATTTAGGTTATTAGACACAATTGATGGGGTGGATCTTGGCACGAGGGAACGTGAGTTGCAAGTAGATTGTAGGTCAAAGTAGTAAATATTCAATTTGATATGCCTAGTATAAATATATATAGTTCGGCAAATTGGAGATGAAATTGTTGTTGCAAAATGACCGAATGTGTATAAATGTAATTGAAAATCGGATCAAGCACATTGATTGTGTTTCACCTTCGGGGTGTTGATTAAATGTGATGAATTGGTCTTAAAGTTGTATGAACTAATGAAGTAAAAATGTTATTATTATTATTATTATTGTTTTAAAAAAATTGTAAAATTTAAAAAAAAAAAAAAAAAAAAAAAATTGAACCAGAATACCAGATGGTATACAGTCACATTTGATGAGTGGCAAGTAAAATGGTGTGAAGTATTCAACTTGTTCAATCCGAATAAAGGAGATGTGGTGTATAGGTAACAAGCGAGAGGGGTCACGTGACCGAGTTGACGTGGGGGAGTGAGGTACTGAATAAACACACTTGGTACACAGACTTCAAGGCGTTCATATCTATTCATACGCTACAAACCATTACACCACCTAAGCTCCCTGATATCATCACCACACTACCCATGTCTACATGTCTATGTGGTTACTTGTCTGAGAGGTCAGTGCAGACTACTACAGTATCAATTTTTATGTCATTGGTTTGACTCGGCCAGGCTTCGAACCCAGGAGATCGAATCCCACGACCTACCAGAACAGGGAGGCGGACGTTCAATTCATTCGGCCATCGTGTCTGGTTACATTTTACATCTTCATCAACAATATAAATAAAAACCATCCGGCCGATCCTGATTTTCATTTCAAAAGGATGATCACCATTTAAAAATGTTTGTTTGCCTAAGTATGAAAATCACATTGACGAATGTCTCCTAATAGGAACAAATTGGGCAAAGCTATTCACAGAGTCACTGTTATATAACATTGACATCAGTTGTCCTGTGGCTGAGTGTATATATATATATACGCATGTGAAAGGCTTACATATGTATACGTACAGGGACAAATCTGATTCTAGGTAAAGATTTCAATTGCATATTTGTTGTTACATTATATTTTACATATGTATGAACTTTAATTTAATGTAACCTGTGATAACACGTGATGAGAGTATAATAAAATAATAATAATCAAATATTTATTTCCACATGATCAATGTACACACAAGTTGATATTTGGGTTCTTCTTCGCTGCTGGTCCTAATTGGTTGGTCCCTCACATTGTAACTGTTTTCGTCGAAATCAATTCTCCTTTTCATACCAAATGAAGAAAATTCCTTTTATTATACCCCAAAGAAGCAATGACAGCAATCCAGTGAGAAAAAAATGTTTGGTTTATTTTTTATTGCAAAAATAGATTCATTTGTCACGCAAATATGACAGCTAAAAATGGGAATGGTGAAACTGTACTACTTGTGTTGGAAACTACTTCATTGTAGACCAAAATATTCAAACATAGCTAGTTTATTTGCAAAGTTGTAACATGCAAAAATGTCAAAAAACTAATTTTAGGACTGTTGGGTGTCTGTGTGTAAAACAACGATGCTTGAAAGTGAGCATAACGCGTTCACCTTCAATTTTCACAATATCCAACCATGCAAGCCAGGAAAAACCCTGCTGCTTTAAATAGGATAGCATCATAGATGCCTAGTTCTGAACACAAAAGTTATAATATTATTTCCTAAAATGCATTAAAAGTGAAATAAAAACTTTGTGTCATGGGTGAAACACGCGTAACGGCGAAAATTTATTTTGCAATACAAAATCCAACAATGGATCAAATCTCTTCTCACCATGATTTTCAAATATATCGTGGGCATCTACACACCTACTGATGATGTTGTGTCAAGTCATAAACAGGATGTTGCGCTATGATGCTATTAGTGTGGCGTGTCACACATTGATGAAGAAGAAACATGTGTAACGGCGAACATTTATTTTGCGATACAAAATCCAATAATGGATCAAATCTCTTCTCACCATGATTTTCAAATATACTGTGGGCATCTACACACCTACTGATCATGTGGTGTCAAGTTATAAACAGGATGTTGCGCTATGATGCTATCACGTGTTCACCTGTTGTCATCTTCATCCTCTAAGTCATCACAATATCTTTTTCTACATAAGAAAACTTATAACACTCAAAAGAAATATTTGCATACATGTAATGTGTACAAATAATGCCCTGAACAAATACATTTGCATGCTATTAGCAGTGTCTAACCTAATTCATTATTGAGTGTCACATGAAACATGTGTTACATGTTACATGTGTTACAATTTCAAGAACATCAGAAGTTAGGGAAGTGTTCCAAGATTACTTTGAAATATGTCCACAGCTTCAACAACTAATAAGCATAAATCTTTTCATCATCTGTGGTCCTTGTTTCATCATGAAGGAACAACTTTTCCTTTCCATGTAACGCATGTTTCAGTGTCACAATTTTATATCTTCTCTGTTCTACTCTCAAGTGGACGAACAATCATAAAATTGCACTTAGTTACTCCTACTGACTGCTGTTCAAAACCTAACTAGGAAATAATAAGGGTCTTCTTCTAAATATTACATAATGAAGGTTTTTGTGACGGCCTAAACACGCGTAACAGTCTCCACTTGGTCATGTTCGAAGCCACCCTGACTTGTAGTCTGGGTCCAAATTGTTTTTGTTTTAAATTGTGTCTTAAAATTGGATGTATGTGGAACACAACAAGCCTAATTGGGATAGGCTGTAACATATTTCAGTTTTGACCTCCGATTCCCCCTTTTTAGGACCAAAACTGAAGAAGAACGCATTATAAGCAAAACTTGTAACTCTCAAAAGACATACTTGCATACATGTAATGTGTAGAAATAATACCCTTAGCAAAAACTTTTTTTGTGTGCATACTTTTAGCAATTTCTGAGCCAAGTTATTGAGTGTCACATGAAACATGCATTACATGTCACATGAAACATGCGTTACAACTTCAATAACATCAGAAGTTATGGAAGTATTACAAAATTATTTTGAAATATGTCCACAGCATCAAAAACTAATAAGCATAAATACCTTTTCATGCTCTGTGGTGTTTGTTTGATCTTGAAGAAAAAACTTTTCCTTTCCATGTCACACATGTTTCAGTGTCACAATTTTATAAGTCCTCTGTTCTACTCTCAAGTGGATGGACCCTCATAAAATTGCACTTAGTTACTCCTGGTGAGTGCAGTTCAAAACCGTACTAGGAAAAAATAAGGGTTTTGTTCTAAATCTGACACTAGGCGGCCTTTTGTGTCACACCGAAACACGCGTAACGTTCTCCACTTAGTCAAGTTCAAAGCCACCCTGACGTGCAATCGGGGTCCAAACTGCTTTTCATTTAATTGTGCCTTAAAATAGGATATATGTGGAACACAACAAGCCTAACTAGGATAAGCCGTGACGTATTTAAGTTTTTACCCCCGATTCCCCCTTTTTAGGACCAGCAGCAAAGAAGAACCCATTTATTCACGCGTATATCCTCGATATGCCGGTGTAGGTGAAGTGCAGTGCCTCCCCCTGGTGTTCTTGGAATTATTGAATCACTGGTTCCAGTGGGTTCGAATCCGCTAGGTGGCACCTCCACCCCCCTCCTCCTCCCCTTCCCTGGGGTTCTGGAATCGGTGGACCCACTTCTGGCTCGGATGTCACTGGAACCACTCGCCTCCCTCCCCTGCTCTGCCTGTGTACATTGTGTGTACATTTCCCCGGGAACCACAGCTAAGTAATACGTCGTGTTACTGTTAGTACTTGAGGAAGTAATGGCGGACATTTTGTACTGCCGGTGGCCGGTGTGGCGTGCAAGGTCGGAGGCGGACATTTTGTGTACATTTCGCCAAGAACCAGCTAAGTAATACGTCGTGTTAGTACTTCTGGAAGTAGTGGCGGACATTTTGTACTGCTTGGCCGGTGTGGCGTGCATGGTCGGAGGCGGACATTTTGTTACATTTCGCCAAGAAGCACAGCTAAGTTATGTCGTGTTAGTACTTGTGGAAGTAGTGGTGGACATTTTGTACTGCCGCTGGCCGGTGTGGCGTGCAAGGTCGGAGTCGGACATTTTGTGTACATTTCGCCACGAACCACGGCTAATGGGGGACCTCCGACTTTTTAGTTCAAATTCCTGCCGTTCGCATCGCCACTGAACCAGTGGGCCTATTCGGCACACTGTCACACTGCAAACCCAATGGCTATGAGCAATCTTCATACAGAAGAAGTCAAATATCTCTAAAACCACATGACCTAGACACAAACCACTTGGTATACATATAGAAAACATACAACGAATACATTATATTAAATTTCTAAGGTTAGGGTTCTGTATTTCTATTAATTTTGAATAAAATAAACGTTTTGCACTGGGCGTACCGCCGAACTCAGTGCATTGTCAATGGCCGTGAGCAATCTTCATACAGAAGAAGTCAAATATCTCTAAAACCACAAGACCTAGAGACAAACCGCTTGGTATACATATAGAAAACATACAACGAATAGATTATATTAAATTTCTAAGGTTAGGGTTCTGTATTTCTATTAATTTTGAATAAAATAAACGTTTTGCACTGGGCGTACCGCCGAACTCAGTGCATTGTCAATGGCCGTGAGCAATCTTCATACAGAAGAAGTCAAATATCTCTAAAACCACAAGACCTAGAGACAAACCGCTTGGTATACATATAGAAAACATACAACGAATAGATTATATTAAATTTCTAAGGTTAGGGTTCTGTATTTCTATTAATTTTGAATAAAAGATACGTATTGCACTACGCGTACCGGCGAACTCAGTGCATTGTCAATGGCCGTTTAGGACCACTGGTACCGATGCGCCATCTAGTGTCAACAAATGAACTACCCCGGATGTCCCCCATTAATACGTCGTGTTGGTACTTGTGGAAGTAATGGCGGACATTTTGTACTGCCGGTGGCCGGTGTGGCGTGCAAGGTTGGAGGCGGACATTTTGTGTACATTTCGCCGAGAACCACAGCTAAGTAATACATCGTGTTATTACTTGTGGAAGTAGTGGCAGACATTTTGTACTGCCGGTGGCCGGTGTGGCGTGCATTGGTTGAAGCGAATTGTCGGTGGATTTGGACTTTGAGGACGCGTCGTTGGACGACTGCAGACGCGTAATTCAGCACATTGCCTATATATCGAGTAAAGCACGCGCAGATAGGTTTTGTATGCGGCTCATGTCAGTTATGATGATTCTGTGAGAAAGGATGCGTTGAAGGACGGCTTCGACGCTTTCGGCGCTGGAGCAGCAGAGCACGCATTGTATCATTACGCGTTCGAGAATATTCGAACGCGTAAAGACAATGCAGGGGGGTCAGTTGACGGGGCGAACGCCTATACAAAAGACGGTAAATGCCCATGCTACGCGTACAATAAGGACGCCGGCTGCCCCGCTATGTCTACAGACTGCATGTACGGCCATTGCTGTTCGAAGTGTGGCTCTACGTCTCATAAATCAGTATCGTGTAAAAAAAAAAAATGATTCGCGGCTTCAGGTGACCGCCGGTCTGGCTATGCGCCAGCCAATTGTTTTGCTGAGGGACTAGTAGAATCGTTGGGGACTGCCCTATAGTTAGCGACCAGGTCACTGAAGTTTCTCTAGTTACGTCAAATATTCAAGACTTTCCGGTTGGAGTTGCAGCCATTGCTAGCCAGACTATTTTGGGCTTGCTCGCCACTGCACTCAGGCCAAAAACCAGGCAGTTAGAGGAGGAGGTGCATAATTTAGAGGTGACAGATAAAGAGAGCCGTTCAAGACCGAAGTCGAAGGCGACGAAGCGCCATCGCCGGCGAACACGTTCGTCGTCGACCTCGGCCAGTGACTGAACCCCAAGCCGTGAACGCAGATTGAAAAGTAGGTGGTCACTGAAGTCCCATACAAAAGACCACAAAAGCATCCCGAAATTGAACCCACACGAATTGGTTGAAGCGAATTGTCAGTGGACTTTGGACTTTGAGGACGCGCCATTGGACGACTGCAGGTGCGTAATTTAGCACATTGCCTATATATCGAGTAAAGCACGCGCAGATAGGTTTTGTATGTGGCTCATGTCAGTTATGATAATTCTGTGAGAAAGGATGCGTTGAAGGATTGCTTCGGCGCTGGAGCAGCAGAGCACGCGTTGTATCATTACGCGTTTGAGAATAGTCGAACGCGTAAAGACAATGCAGGGGGGTCAGTCTACGGGGCGAATGCCTATACAAAAGACGGTAAACGCCCATGCTACGCGTACAATAAGGACGCCGGCTGCCCCGCTACGTCTTCAGACTGCACGTACGGCCATTGGTGTTCGAAGTGTGGCTCTACGTCTCATAAATCAGTATCATGTAAAGAAGGATTCGCAGCTTCAGGTGACCGCCGGTCTGGCTACGCGCCAACCAATTGTTTTGCTGAGGGACTAGTAGAATCGTTTGGGGACTGCCCTATAGTTAGCGACCAGGTCACTGAAGTTTCTCTAGTTACGTCAAATATTCAAGACTTCCAGTGGGAGTTGCAGCCATTGCTAGCCAGGCTATTTTGGACTTGCCCACCACTGCACTCATGACTGCGCACGATGGTCCAATTACTCATGACCTTCCGCCTGGATGCGTTCTCCCGTCGGCTGACTGGCTAACAATCACCGACTGTGGAACTTACTTAGAACTTTCTGCTACGGACAGTTCACATAATAACAATATTAAGACATTTAAAGTATCAGCTCTTTGTAATGCGGGTCAGTGTGCCTGCGTTCATTTTATTGCAGAATGTTCAACACAGTTAAAACCATCCCGTCTGTTTTTGTGAGTTATGTTTCAGAGGTGTTTTGGACTGGAACTGGTCTTATATTTTACACGGTATTATTGTTAGTTTCCACGTTATCAATATTAATTGTCCCAGTCAGTGTTCGGCTCCGGCCGCATTTAAGTTAAGTTTAGATGAAAAGGCATTTATTCTGGATAAGCTGTTGGATGAGTTGCGGTCAGGTTATATCAGTCCAGTTACGCATCGCCCGGACTGCATCCATAATGTGTTTTGTGTCCCTAAGTCAAGCTCGGGATATAGTCTTGCACCACGACATGGAGCTTTGCAACAACAGTACTACGCGCCTAGTTCCATCGTGACGCGTAGCACGCAAGTACGCACGTACATGTGGTTCATTGACGAGTTCGCCGGTCTGCTTCGTCCAACTGCATGTCTGCCGACGCAAGTCGCGTTGTATATAACGTGGTTATCCAAATTTTAAAAATATTCTTCAGTAACCAATTATCTAAGTCCGTTAATTTTTTTTTTAAGGCTGAGGGAGTAGACGCAATTGATTATCAATCACACATTATTAAAACTGTCCTTGGGGTAGCCAAGCGCAAACTAGGGTGCACGGTTAAAACAGCGGCTCCTATATTGCTGAAAGAAATAATAACTAGTTTTTCCTATTTTCGTCCTTCCCCGGTCATACTGCCACCAGGGCGGCGCTTTTGATGGGATTCTGTGCGTTATTAAGAAAATGTCAAAGTAGGCCTACAGCTTCCGATTCTATGCTTTTGCGGGGAGATTTTAAATTGTATGATTGGGGAGTCATTGTAACGGTCAGAAAGTCAAAAACTATCCGGTTCCATCAGCGGGAACTGTTATTGCCTATCGCAAAAGTTCGAACAGTGAGTTGTGCTGTTCACTGGTTATCTAAGCACTTTGAAGAATCGCTGGCGTCTGATGACGCACCGGCATTCTTGGTGCCGTCTTCAGACGGAATTTTGTCCGCATTATCGTACGAGGCTTTGCAGTCCTCCATTAAGTATTTTGCAGCACTTGCTGGTCTCAATCCTGAGCATTATTCATGCCACTCTTTACGTAGAGGTGGCTGTACCTTTGGCCATGCAGGGGGCTTCTTTGGAGGAGATTAAACCAGGGGGGATTGGGCTTTAGACACAGTTTTCAATACATCTGCTCGCCCTTGTCCGAGCGTATTTCGGCTGATATGCGTGTCGCGACGGCCCTCGCGACGACTTAGTGGCTGGGTGGACGGGTGGTCAAGACAGTCATGCAACGAGCGTTTGTAAAATAAATACTGTACTCGCCCTTTTGTTGTTGGGTTGCTGCCTTCACTACTCACGCGTATATCCTTGATATACCGGTGTAGGTGAAGCGCAGTGCCTCCCCCTGGTGTTCTCGGATGGTATCAAATCATTGGTTCCAGTGGGTTCGATTCCGCTAGCTGGCGCCTCTGCCCCCCTCCTTCTCTCCTTCCTTGGGGTTCTGGAACCGGTGGGCCACTTCTGCCTCAGACGTCACCGGAACCACTCGCCTCCCTCCCCTGCTCTGCCTGTGTTTTTTTTTTTTAAATCTGTATTATTCACTCATTGACTAAACATTGTAACTTGGTAGGGCGCCTTGCCCAGCCCGAAGACAGTCATGCAACGAGCGTTTGTAAAATAAATACTGTACTCGCCCTTTTGTTGTTGGGTTGCTGCCTTCACTACATCAGTAATATTTTCACATGGAAAAGGAGAACGTTTTTTATTGTCGGTTTTCTGCCCCCCGCCCAAATCCACACCTACTCAACCCCCACTCTCAACCACTTCCCCACACCAACAAACATCCACAGGTCGGTATGAGCAGTTTGATCGCATCAGGGAATCTAGGTAGTCTATTGGCTAAGACACTCATCCTAGAACGGTAGATATGTGGTTTTGAGTCCCTCTCTAGGCATGATGTTTCCGTTTGCTGCAACACTCCTTGCAACACTGGAGCCATGACCAGTATGGCACTAACCATGTATGGCACCCTGAACCATGAACCCTGTATGGCACTAACCATACCTTATCTATGTAATGAAGTGTGCTACTAGAATATTTCTAATTATGATACGTAGGATTGCAGGGAAACATGTACAGTGAGTTGCACTTACCTCCCTACGTGAAATGCAATGTACCCTGGTTGGCATCAGGGAGCCTCGATAGCCTAATGGTGAGGATGCTTGCCTTGGAATGACAGATGGTATTCTTCTTCGTTTGCAACACCTGCACGATAATGTTATATCACCGTCAATGCGGAAACTCCTGTCTTTGACTGGTTAGCTCAGTGTCAGGATAATGTGACGTTAGTGGGAAATCGGGTCACGGTGTTGGTGGCCTGGTTTCTCAGTGGGGCAGCACTATAAACTTGCCATGAGTGCGCACTGTCACCAGTCGCTACCCGTTCTGATATGACCGTAGATGTTGCCAGGATGTAAAACTCCAACCAACAAACAAACAATCCTTGTCTTTCATCTACAGGTGCACTGGCCAAGTTTCATCGCTGACCCGAAGGCCATTTTTGATGAGCTGAAGCGACAACAGGCGAAGGGACGCATCCGCAGTTACGGTGTCAGTAACTTCGGTCCACAGAATATGAAAGACGCAGTTGCAGCAGGTGCAAAGATCTCCACCAATCAGGTATAACCTTTGCCAACATATCAGGTATAACCTTTGCCAACATATCAGGTATAACCTTTGCCAACATATCAGGTATAACCTTTGCCAACATGTCAGGTATAACCTTTGCCAACATATCGGGTATAACCTTTGCCAACATATCACTGTTATCAGGTATAACTATTGTCCACATATCAGGTATAACCTTTGCCAACATTACTGAATAGTGTGAATATGTAATATCCATTGATGAGGTTAATTTTAAAAGTATACTTTTTTAATCATATTGTGGCGGCCTAGGTATGGCCCAGTATTGAATCAGGCTGAGGCAGGGGTTCCCCCAGGTACTCTTATAGGCACGAGCCTGCCGTGCCTACAAGACTCTTAGGTGCATGAGTGCCCCGTGTGATAAAGAGCAGTTAGCCCAGGCCCCCGGGAGAGATCATGAGGGGGCTAGGTAGCTGGACTTCTAGATAATGGACAACATGTCCACACAACCTATAAACTAGGAATTAGACTCATCCTTCCCAGCCCTGGGGCGAACTACACCAGGACTACAGATGAGGCACAACACTGGTGACCCCGACCCTGAGTGACGACATCACACAGGACCTGACACCTAGCCAGGAGTTATTTACCATATTGGAGTAAACCCACAGGTACTACACTGGTCTTCTTCCCCATGTGTTGCTTCAGTGCTACTCTGCACTCACACAGGGGAACAAACCTGCATTGGATAGATTGTTCTACACACTTGCAAACAACAGCAGTGGATAGTGGGGCGTGTTATGCACGACGGAATCATGCATTGATCGCCGCATGCACACGCTTAAGTTGTGCACATAGTCCTTAATTACACAACATAACTGTTATATCCACGTACCCGCATCGAACCAGCATGGGGGACGAGGAACCGATAGCCGCAGTGGCAGTGAAGCTGCCCAGATTCTGGCCTGAGGACCCCCAGATGTGGTTCAAGCAAGTAGAGGCACAGTTCGCCTTGCA
This sequence comes from Branchipolynoe longqiensis, assembly GCA_030323885.1. NCBI lineage: Eukaryota > Metazoa > Annelida > Polychaeta > Phyllodocida > Polynoidae > Branchipolynoe > Branchipolynoe longqiensis. The sequence continues at coordinate 91,082,916 of CM059196.1, read as the reverse complement.
GAAGATAACTGCGGACCTCACGAAGTACCACCATGTAGTCGCAGTGATAGACCGAGACACCACGAGACGCCTGAGAGACACTCTCAATGACCCCCCCACTGAGGATTTGTACGAGGATCTGAAGGGCCACATCCCTGACGCCTACACTCCCAGCCGCAGGCAACGCGCGCGGCAGTTGATGGAAATTGGCGAATTGGGAGACCGCCAGCCGTCAGAGCTAATGACCGACATGCTGGCGTTGGTTGACGAATACCACCCGTGCATGCTCTTCGAACACATATTCCTTGAGCGCCTGCCAGGGACCATTCGGATCATGCTGGAGGATGAAGACTTCAAGAGCCCACGCCAGGTGGCCCGTCGAGCTGACAAGCTTATGGCACACCACAGGGCGAGTCACATGACCGTACATGCCGTTGAGCCCAACACCATCTCGGCTGCCACCATCGCACCGAGATTGAAGCGCATTGAAAAGCCGAAGCAGCCAATCAGAAAAGACCTTTGTTACTACCACTTCCGCTTCAGGGAGAAGGCCCAGAAGTGCGAACCGGGCTGCAAGTGGTTGGGAAACGCCAAAGCCGACATCCAGTGATGGTCTTGGCGGTCGGCGACAACTGCAGCCGTCTCCTGTATGCTCATGATGCAATATCCCAGCGGCGTTTCCTCGTCGACACAGGAGCGGCCATAAGCGTCATTCCTGCCACCGCTAGTGACAGGGCCTTACCAGACGAACACCCATCCCTGCAGGCAGTTAACAAAACCGCCATTCGCACCTACGGTACCCGCACAGTCGCGCTATGCATTGACGGCCAACAATTCCGGTTCACCATGGCAGCAGTAGACAGACCACTGCTGGGCAGCGATTTCATTGCTGCGCACGGCTTCCTAGTGGACCTCCAAGGACGGCGTTTCATACATTCCACCACCTTCCGCACTCTCCGTTTGCGTCTAGAGCAAAACCCTATTGGCCATCTCAGCACCCTCGCACCGCACTCTGAGGGCTTCGAGCATATCCTGACGGAGTTCCCGGCAGTCACCACGCCAACGTTCTCCACGGAGTTGGTGAAGCATGGAGTACATCATCACATCACCACCACCGGGAACCCGGTATACTCCCGTGCTCGCCGCCTGCCGCCAGATAAACTGCGTCTGGCGAGAGACGAGTTCCAGGCAATGGAACGCATGGGTATAGTGCGTCGCTCAAACAGCCCTTGGGCATCGCCGCTGCACATGGTGAGCAAACGATCAGGTGGTTGGAGGCCCTGCGGCGATTACCGTAGGCTCAACGACGCCACCCGCCCGGATCGCTACCCAGTGCCGCACGTGCAGGATTTTTCCTCAATCCTCGCGGGCAAGAGCATTTTTTCTAAAATCGATCTGGTGCGCGGATACCACCAGATCCCAGTACTTCCAGAAGACGTGGCTAAGACAGCCGTCATAACGCCATTTGGCCTCTTTGAGTTTGTCCGTATGCCATTTGGTCTAAAGAACGCAGCACAGGCATTTCAACGACTAATGGACAAGGTATGCACTGGAATGGAGTTTGTCTTCGTTTACGTCGACGATATCCTCGTGGCCAGCCCCACGAGTGTGGAACACTACGACCACCTACGGCAGCTGTTCACACACCTCGTAGAACATGGACTTGTAGTAAACGTGGCGAAATGCGAGTTCGGGAAACCCACCCTGGAATTCCTTGGACACCGCATAGACGAACACGGAGCCAGTCCCCTTCCATCTAAAGTGCAGGCTGTCGCGGAGTTTCCAGCACCCGATACAGTCAAGGGCCTTCAAGAGTTCCTCGGTATGGTAACGTATTACCACCGTTTCTTGCCACGCGTGGCTGCCACACTCCAACCTCTATTTGCAGCAACGGCAACCAAGAGTAAACATATTGAATGGACAGACCTGATGCTTCAATCTTTCTCGGATACCAAGACAGCACTCACACAGGCTGTGATGCTATCTCACCAACAGGCTGATGCACCCATCCGGCTCACAGTCGACGCTTCAGATATCGCGGTAGGGGCTGTGTTAGAGCAGGATGTCCAAAGCAAATGGAAGCCGATCGCTTTCTTCAGCAGGCACCTCCGCCCACCAGAAAGGAAATACAGCGCCTTCGACAGAGAATTGTTGGCTGTGTACCTGGTGATACGCCACTTCAGGTATTTACTGGAGGCCCGCGATTTTGTGGTACGTACCGACCACAAGCCACTCACCTTCGCCTTTGCCAAGGAGGCCGACCCCTGGTCGGCACGCCAACAGAGACATCTGTCCTACATCTCTGAGTATACCACGGCCATCGAACACGTCGCCGGTAAGGATAACGCAGTCGCCGACGCTTTGTCGAGAATAGTCATCGGCAACATCCGCGTCCAAGTAGGCCTGGACTATCATGCTCTGGCACTAGCCCAACAAGGGGACCAGCATACACTACACTATCGGACACACCCAGCCAGCCTCCACATTCGAGATGTCCCTATGGGTGTTGGCGATACCACGCTCATTTGCGACGTTTCTTTAGGACACCCAAGGCCCATAGTGCCCCACGGTTGGAGACGCAGAGTCTTCGATGCAATTCACGGGTTGTCGCACCCTTCCATCCGCCGTACCCGCAAGCTGGTTGCAGATAAATTTGTTTGGGATGGATTGCGCCGGGAGGTGGCAGTTTGGGCTCGTGCCTGTATTCCGTGAGAGTCATCTAAGGTGCACAGGCATGTCAGAGCTCCCCTCCATGAGTATGAGGCCCCAGAACGCAGGTTCAGCCATATACATGTGGACCTGGTAGGCCCGCTGCCGGTGTCGCGTGGCCACACATATCTGTTCACCGTCGTGGATCGGTTCATGCGCTGGCCGGAAGCCATTCCACTCACCGACATTACCACTGAGTCATGCGCCAGGGCTTTACTCAGCGGCTGGGTGGCCCGCTTCGGGGTCCCAATACACATGACCTCGGACCGAGGGGCGCAGTTCACCTCCCAGCTCTGGAAACACTTCACGGGCCTCTGGGGGACTGATCACAGCCGCACCACGGCATACCATCCCCAGGCCAATGGTTTGGTTGAACGGTTGCACCGGCACCTAAAGGCTTCCTTGAAGGCCCACCTGGATGGTCCAAACTGGATGGACGAGCTTCACTGGGTGTTGCTAGGCATCAGGACGGCACCCAAGGAGGACCTAGGATGCTGCTCGGCGGAGCTTGTGTACGGATCGACAATCATGGTCCCTGGAGACTTCGTCGGGAACCCCGCACCGGGTCCCAATCCGGCCCAACTGCTTCGAAGCCTCCGGGACAAAATGCAGGGCCTCAAACCCGTTCCCGCATCTTGACACGGGGCGGCAAAGGAGTCAGTGCCGCTAGACCTAGCCAAGGCCACCCATGTGTTCATACGACACGACGCTCACCGCCTACCGCTGCAGCAACCATATGATGGCCTGTACAGGGTCCTCACATCCGGGGATAAGACTTTCACCGTGCAGGTCGGCACTAGGGAGGAAACCATATCAGTGGACAGGTTAAAGCCAGCACACGTGGACCAGGATGTCTCCGTGCAGGTGGCAATACCGCCCCGGCGTGGGCGGCCACCCGTTCCACGGGTGGTACATGAGACTGAAACGGACCAGGCACCAGCGGTGGCCACGAAGGGGTCCCGCAAGCTGGCCCTAGAGACGCCCCAGCTGGACTCCCAGCAACCTCCACAGGTGACGCAACGGGTTGACCCTCCTACGGTAATGCGCACAGGCCGGACGACACGGCGGCCTGCCCATTTCCGGTTGGTCCCACTCAGCCTGTTTCTGGGGTGGGGTGGGGGGGGGGGGGGGGGGTATTGTGGCGGCCTAGTTAGGGCCCAGTATTGAATCAGGCTGAGGCAGGGGTTCCCCCAGGTACTCTTCTCTTATAGGCACGAGCGGCCGTGCCTACAAGACACTTAGGTGCATGAGTGCCGGGGGGGGGGGTGTGATAAAGAGCAGTTAGCCCAGGACCCCGGGAGAGACCATGGGGGGGGGCTAGGTAGCTGGACTTCTAGATAATGGACAACATGTCCACACAACCTATAAACTAGGAATTAGACACATCCTTCCCAGCCCTGGAGCGAACTACACCAGGACTACAGATGAGGCACAACAATATCTTTTTAATCACCATTTAGTTTTGCAGATGTCATTTATTTGAATCATTTCACTTCATATCGATCTTGATAAACGTCAATAAAATAACTTGATAGTTCTCACACATTCCATAGTCTGCGACTAGATTCCATGAACTAATGGTTAAAGCCTCTTTTTCCCTTGTGATAGGTCATGGGATCGATTTTTAACCAAGTACAAGGATGAAAGATCTCCGTGCTTTCGCGGATTTCCGGGATTTTCCCTACTAATTCATTGTTCAAACGACGCAGCACTATAAATGTATACTAATAATTGCTTAACCCCGCAGTACTATCAGCGTATACCAATATTTATGAGAACCGACTTCCGGAAAATTTCCGCGATTCCCTTACAATGTTAAGCCTATGGGAGAATATCCGCATTTCCGCTTTTTTTGCCGGAGACCACTTTCATCCCTGCAAGTAAAACCAATCACTTTATCGTGAATCCCGTGACCATGATGTAATTTGGCGTATTATTTCTAAAAATTAAAAAATGTCATCTGAAAAAATATACAGTGTCGACACCTTTTTGCAGGGTTGATCGCACAAACCGGAAATAACGTTGTTTTTGGTTAGGCCTAAGTGTAAGAAGATCAGGTTGTGATACTGATGACACGGTGTAAAGGCTAAGGCTCTAATATGTGGCTGTGTAGGCAGGCTATTGTGAAATCAATACAGACAAAGAGAAAGGAAGAGTATAAAGTGTAAAGAAGAAGAGAGAGTCAAGCTCTCTGGTTTATCATTTATATGGTTACATGGGTTCACTGTAGAGTATCACCCCACCCCTTTCCCCTAATGGGAAACAAGCATTCCTGGCCCTACCAATAGGGATGCAGCATTCCTGGTCCCCATGGATACCAGTGGTCTGCCCACTACCACAAGCTGTATGGCCCCATGGCCACCACCAACCTTGACCTTTGAGTGTGGTGATCCCTATCCCAGCACAGGGGGTAGGCCCTGAGTGCACTCACACCTAGACCTGCCAGCACCACTATGTCTATTTACATCCCACTCAGGCACCACCAACCCATACATATATATGTATGTACATGCGCCTGGTCACGTACACCGATCAGTAACAGAACATTTGCATTCCCCCCTATGCCGAATATCAGAATATTTTACAACGGCATCTCGACAGGGCATCATTATAAAGCATCCATGGTTGCGCACTATTAGCTGGGATGAAAGATTTCCGCGATTGATTTATATTCGCTGATTAATGTTCACAAAATCCCTAGGATTAGTAGGAATCGGGATATATATATATATATATATATGACAACAATTGGTTCGTTCGAATCCCATTCATATATGACCTTAGATGTTGTAAGAATATAAAACATGAACAAGAAAGTGTTAGGCGTTGGCAATAATACAGTCATAACATAAACCTGACTTCCAACATTTTCCCTCGATTCCCTGAAAGTGCTAAGTCTGTGGCAGAAGATACACGCTTTCGTGGGAATTCGCCATTGGTCTAATTTTTTGTTTTCTTGAAGATTTATACTGCCTATCATGGATAAGTCTGAATAGCCTTGTTTTCACCATTAGACAGTTTGTCGATAGAAAGCCCGAGCCTACACTTTTACCGACCCAAGGGATTTTTAGCCTCCTACACCACATAGACATGGTATGAGAGCTGATGACGCTGTAAGTTATAGCAGAGAGCGTGTATACAGATGAGAGGGACAACTCCCATACTACACCATGTAACAGCTGCCGACTGTGGCGCTCCAAGTGGTGGTTGTTGAACAGTTTACGCATATGGGCAAACTCAAGGCATTGTCAATGGCAGTGAGCAATCTTCATACAGAAAACGTTAAATATCTCTAAAACTACAACACCTAGAAACAAACTGATTGGAATACACATAGAAAACATGTTTACCAACAAGATTATATTAAATTGATATGGTTAGGGTTCTGGATTTCTATTAATTTGGAATAAAACTGACGTTTTTCACTACACGTACGGCAAACTCAAGGCATTGTCAATGGTCGTGTGCAATCTTCCTACAGAAAAAGTGAAATATCTCTAAAACTACACCAAATAGAAACAAGCCGATTAGTACACATGTCGTGGGGGTGATGAAAATGGGAAATACTGCGCCTAGAGCGGGACTCGAAACCACATCTCTTTGCATTCCGGGCCAGTGTGCTAACCATTACACCACCTAGGCTCCCTGATATCAACACACTCCCCACGCCTACCTGTCTATGTGGTTACTTGCCTGAGAGGTCAGTGCAGACCACTACACTCGTCCCCCTGGAATTGTAAGTCTTGTAATGCTTACAATTACATACATACAGGCAATGCACTAACACATACATACACAGGGTAGGTTCAACAACCATACAGCGCAAAGCTTGTACAGGATCCTGATCACGGCAACCAGTGTCGTGGGGGTGATGAAAATGGGAAATACTGCGCCTAGAGCGGGACTCGAAACCACATCTCTTTGCATTCCGGGCCAGTGTGCTAACCATTACACCACCTAGGCTCCCTGATATCAATACACTCCCCACGCCTACCTGTCTATGTGGTTACTTGCCTGAGAGGTCAGTGCAGACCACTACACACATATAGAAAACATGTTTCCCAACAAGATTATATTAAATTGATATAGTTAGGGTTCTGGATTTCTATTAATCTTTTAAGAAAATTAATGTTTTGCACTGAGCGTACCGGCAAACTCAAGGCTTGTTCAACAATAACCGCCAGGATCGCCACTGCAGTCTGTGTTACATATTTTCGCGGGAGTTGTCCCTCTCATCTGTTTATATACACGCTCTCTGGTTATACACAGCGGTGGAAATCCAAATAGGCAGAGGTGGGGGCACAGGGAATCAAACCACTGACCTTCAGATTAGGAGTCCGACCTAGAAAAAAGTCAGACACTCTAACCACTCTACCACAGAGAACACTACGTGCTTGATATCCGCAATTTTAGCCGGAGACCCCTTTGATCCCTGTAGAAGTCTGTACCCAGCCGGACATGACCTAAGATGTTGATTGATAACATAAAATGCCAATCAAATAGTCTCACTCTGCTGGGCTATCTTTAAGGCTTCATCCATGTGTCTGATTCTGCCTTGTCGTATCCAAAAGCTAAGCGGTGTGTTTTAAGCATGCGCTCTACATATATTCCAGTTGCCGTACAACCTGCTGTGGAGGTCAGTGGAGTATGACATCCTTCCGCAGTGCGAAGCGCACGGTGTTGGAGTGCTCGCCTACTCACCGCTGCAGCAGGGGCTGCTCTCCGGCAAGTACACCAAGCTCGAAGATGTGCCTGAAGGCCGCCGTCGCTGCAGGCTTTTCAACTCAGCCAGGTCAGTGTCCAATGCACTGTCACAAGTTGGTACCCGTCCAGATATGACCTTAGATGTTGCCAGGACATAAAACTCCAACAACCAACCAACCAAATTAACCAGTATTATATGATAGTATGAATTAACAGTATTATATGATGGTATAAAGTAACCTGTATTATATGATAATATCCAAATAACCGGTATCATATGATGGTACCAAAGTAACCAGTATTATATGATAGTATGAATTAACAGTATTATATGATGGTATAAAGTAACCTGTATTGTATGATACTATTGATAGTAATAGTATTGAAGTAACTGTGGCCGTAATCGATTAACACGACCCGGGCGACTCGGGTCACCCGAGTCGTCAGAATTTCAAATCGAACACCGCGAGTGGAGTCGAGAAATACACTTGCCGTGTGCAGAAAGATCCGACCCCAGTAACCCACCTCTTGGCTGGGGTTTGCCAGGAGCGATGACGTCACATCTGTGCTGGTACCTGTAATACAACACCTATCGGTACAACTCCTCCGTGTTGTTTTAATACTTTTTTTTTAATAACACAGATTTTCAGTTTCTACAATCATAAAATACTTTAAATCCTATTTTGCTATATTTCTATCGGTTATTAGAAAATAATATTAAGTTTCAGATTAAGCCAACGTTTTGTCCACCCCGAGCGTATTCGTTTATTCAACCCGAGTCTGTAGGATGTGCGCATGCGCCAAAAAGTGGCTCGGGTGACCCGTGTTGATTAGTCGATTACGCCCTGTGTGTGTTGTTTTATGGACCAGACGGGATGGCCGAATGAGTTAGAGCATCTGTCTCCCGTGCTGGTAGATCGTGGGTCGTGGGTTCGAACCTGGTCGAGTCAAACCAATGACTTAAATATTGATACTTGTCGCTTCCTAATCAGGCGCTCAGCATTAGTAGGATAGGACAGTGACTGGTTGGCTCAGTGTCAGGATAATGTGACTGAGTGTGATAGGTCATGCTGCCGGCGGCCTGGTTTCCCAGTGGAAAGCACTATAAAGTCGCCATGAGTGCGCACTGTCAGAAGTCGGTACCCGTCCTGATATGACCTTAGATGTTGCTCAGATGTAAAACAACAACAAACAAACAGAAATGTTTTATGTCCTAGCAACATCTAAGGTCTTATCAGGACGGCCATTGAAGTAACCAGTAGTAGGCCTATATGATAGTATTGAAGTAATCAGTAGTATATGATGGCACCAAAATAACCATTAGTGTGTGGTGGTACCAAAATAATGTTACTCATTCGTAGGTAGAGAAGTGCCTTTATAGAAACTATGCGCTGCGAAAACATGTCTGCTGAATGTTTGATTTGATGACTGCCATGTCCAGGGATGCTAGTCTTCCACTATTTAATGGAATTCCAATAATTTCCAAATTTCTCCTTTTTTCATTTAACAATTTGTATTAATGTTTTAGACAATTTGGGATGACTTAGTTTTTTTTAATTTACCAATGTCCATGCATATCCATTACTAACGATTTAAAAAAAAAAATCGAATTAGATTTTTCTATACGTTTTAGATAATGTAGTGGTCTGCACTGACCTCTCAGGCAAGGAGCCGCATAGGCAGGTAGGCGTGGGTAGTGTGTTGATATCAGGGAGCCTAGGTGGTGTAATGGTTAGCACACTGGCCCGGAATGCAAAGAGATGTGGGTTCGAGTCCCGCTCTAGGCACAATATTTCCCATTTTCATCACCCCCTATGACACTGGTTGCCGTGACCATGATCCTGTACAAGCTGCGCGCTGTATAGTTGTTGAACCTACCCTGTGTATGTAAGTGTGTTGCATTGCCTGAATGTATGTAATTGTAAGCATTAAAAGACTTACAATTCCAGGGGGACGAGTGTAGTGGTCTGCACTGACCTCTCAGGCAAGGAGCCGCATAGACAGGTAGGCGTGGGTAGTGTGTTGATATCAGGGAGCCTGGGTGGTGTAATGGTTAGCACACTGGTCCGGAGTGCAAAGAGATGTGGGTTCGAGTCCCGCTCTAGGCACAATATTTCCCATTTTCATCACCCCCACGACAATAATTTGGGACATTTAAACAATTTTTCTTTTTTTTTCTTTTTGGAGATAGACAATTTTCCATAATTCCACTAATTTCCAGTAGAGATTTCTACTGGAAAATCTTTATTGGAACGGGCAAAATATGAAGAATATTGGATGACAACTTTCTCATAAGGCTAAGCACTGACCCCACTGTTGGTGCCTCCTGTCGCATTACGAGAACACTACCATCAATACTGAACCTACCCAGTCAGCGGCGGTCAAAGTATGGTAGCATCACCTAGCGAGTACTGCCCAAACTAAACTTGACACAGACACAGTTTAATCTGTGTTTTTAGGTGTATGCAACACTTTTTGTGTTTTCCACTAATTTCATCAATCCCAACTGGCATCCCTGCATGTCTAGAAACTATGCGCTATGAAAACATGTCTGCTGAATGTTTGATTTGGCGACTGCCATTTCTAGAAACTATGCACTATAAAAACATGTCTGCTGAATGTTTAATTTGACAACTGCCAGGTCTAGAAAGTACACGTTGCGAAAACATGTCCGCTGAATGTTTGATTTGACAACTGCCATGTCTAGAAACTACGCGCTGTGAAAACATGTCTGCTGAATGTTTGATTTGATGACTGCCATGTCTCCACTCTCCAGCACCTCGTTATCAAACCACGGCGCGGAGGGGGTCGAGAAACAGCTGTTTGAGACGCTGACCGAGGTCAAGGCCGTCTGTGAGAAGGTCGACGTGACGATGCCGTGTGCTGCCCTCTCGTGGGCACTGCACAAACCAGTCGTCAAGTCGGTCATTGTGGGCGCCCGTACCCCGGAACAGGTGGAGCGGAACGTGCGTCTCGTCAAGCTGCAGCAGGTGCGACCGACTGCTCTCAGTCACAGCGCCACGCTGCGCAGTGTCAAACAGCGGAACTACTGCGCGTTGTGGCACTTATCTGGACTCTTCTTATGTGGAGAAAACTCCCGATTTCCTTTAAAGTTGCACAATGCACAATAATTTATTTGTTAAATAACAGATTTATTTAGAATTGATCCTAAATATTCAACTTAGATACTGATAATTTTTTTTTTTAATATATATATATTTTTTTTAAATTCCAAGGCTAAACTTTCATCTCCGCAATCCGGTGTATACTTTTACTATGCAAGTATTATGTATGATGATGCCTGGGTAGTTCCCTGAGGTACCGCTAGGCGGGACTGGTACTGTTGCCCTCGATTTCACTCCGCTGTGGTTGAATAGGGCGGTGGGTGGGGGGGGGGGGTCACCCCAACTCACTCAATCTCTCACCTTGTCACGTACTCACTCACGTAGGACGTAAAACAACAACAAACAAACACTCAATCACTCACTCGCTCAGTAATTCAATCCCTCACATAATCACTCAGTCATTCAATCCCTCACATAATCACTCAATCACAATCATTCACCTAATCACTCAATCACAATCATTCACTCAATCACAATCATTCCCCCGTTGCAGGCGACAGTGGAGCGGCTGTGTGACGTCACAGATGCCCTGAAGGAGTCGCTGGGCTGTAACGCCGACATGTGGGCGTCCACCTCCAGGATCAGCTGAGCGCCCCCGGCTCAGACCGGTACCCTGCCGACCAGTTCTCCCGGCACCCTAGCCAATTTACACTGAATCACACCCGGTAGGAAACTGGTGCAGGTCGTTAAATAAAACAAGCTTTATTATTTACTTCTTCCCAGCCACAACCGGAAGTACCAGAGCTTGAATAATCTCACAAGGTTGTACAGTGGAACCACAGATTGTATTCATTAAAGGAACGTAAGATGTTAAATCATGAATAAAATTAAGAGAAGCCAAATTGATAAATTATGCAAATTCCACGGAATGACAAAATAGACCTTGTTCATACATTATTTAGTCAAATCGAGAACTAAGCTTCAGGGCCGTGTTCAGGGTCGTCTCAGAGGCGCCCGTGACGTCACGCTAGTCTGAACGACAAAGGCAGTTTCTTGTCTCGAAAATGGCCGCCCCCATAGCCGGTGGCCCTTTGCAATCGAAATGCTGCGCTCTGATTGGATGAAACCACTGCAAGCGGCGGCCATTTTCGAGGCGCTTTTTGTCTCCTGCCTGAAAAGGGAGGTGTTGCCGAGACGGACCCTGAATGCAAATAGACCAAAAAGCATCGCCGAGACGGACCCTGAACGCGGCCCAGGTGTAACATGTATAAGTGGATTACATCCGGAGGAGGGCGGGAGAGGTAACAGTTGTGTATTAAAATATAAAACAGCACAGGAAGTGAACATCCAGATAATGTCCAATTTAAAGTTCCATTGTCCAATGAAAGCTTCAAATGTTCAAAACCAAAACAATTATCTCAATTTGATTCTACATATCTAACTTAGATACTGATGCCGTTATTAAGCATTTGTTGCGACATAGACGGGAATACTAAGTCAATTTGACAGAACCTTTTACTGCAGAAGCCTATGGTGTCAGAGATTTGGCATGCATGCCAAAATTAATTTAGCATGTTTGCGCTTCAAATATCTCAAAAGTTAGCCATTTAAATTTAATGTTACTTCAAATTAAAACAAGGTAGATTATGACTATCAACCTGATATAATTATCTCAGAAAATGACCGACATTCTAAACCATCGGACTATGCAACATTAAAACTTGTCATGATTTAGGGGGCCATTCAAACATTACGTGACGCTTAGAGGGTGGGAGGGTGTATGTCCAAGCCTGATGAGGCGTGTATGGTCTAGTGTTATGGAGCATTACAGGAGGGGGCATGTCTAATTTTGACAAAAATAGCGCTAGGTAATATTTGAACGGCCCCTTAAATACCTGATAGTTTCACCAACTTGATCACATCCAACACAGTTATTTGTTAAGTTCTAGTGGCGCCACCAAGTGGACAAACTGACAACCTTGTCTTTATGTGCCACGTTTTAACACCAGGGGTGTAACCCTGTGTATTTGTTTGTTGTTTTACGTCCTAGCAACATCTAAGATCATATCAGGACGGGTACTGACTTGTGACAGTGCACACTCATGGTGACTTCAGGAAAGCAGCCTTCTGGGAAATCAGTCCACTGGCACCATGACCCAATATCCCACTCAGTCACATTATCCTGACACTGGGTTAACCAGTCTTTGCCCTATCCTATTAATGCTGAGCGGCAGGCTAGGAAGCGACAAGTATCAATTTTAAAGTCATTGCTTTGACTCGACTGGGAACCAAACTCCGGACTTTCCGCATGCGAGGCCTGCGCTCTACCGATTAGGCCACCGCGCCCGGTGTGACCCTGTGTAAGACAGCAGTGTGATCAGTCTCAGTGCAGATATTTGTCACCTTTTTCTGGCAGCTACTGGAGTTTCATAGTGGGTTTCTTCACGTGACTAAAGCCGATTGGTTTAGTTTTCTCCTTATATCTACTGATATGCCCTTAGATGTTGCTAGGACATAAAACAGCAACAAACAACTATATCTACCCCAGACCAGACGGGATTGCCAAGTGAGTTGAGCATCTGTCTCCCGTTTTGGTAGATCATGGGATTCGAATCCTGATCGAGTCAAACCAATGACTTAAAAAATTGATACTGAGTCGCTTCCTAGCCTGGCGCTTGACATTATTAGTATAGGGTAAGGACTGGTTGGCTGTGTCAGGATAAAGTGACTGAGTGGGATATCAGGTCATGGTGCTGGTGACCCATGTGGGGCAGCACTTTAAAGTCACCATGAGTGCGCAGTCTCAAGTCTCAAGACCTTAGATGTTGCGAGGACGTAAAGCTCCAACCAACCAACCTTATATCTACCTACTAAGTATTTAATTCTCACATTAAATATATGCGCTACAGTAAAGCCATAGGCATCCATCCCTATTGATGAATGCATGGAGGGTTATGAGAAACCAATTAGAAAAATTACACAATCACATTCATTTTTTTCCAATTTTTTTGTTCAACTATGTAAAGCTTTTTATTAATAACATAAGTACGCCTCCGTGTTCGTTACCAAATTGAACACTAAATACGGAATTATGGATTTGTTTGTTTCGTTACGGTATCACCATTTTTTTTATATTTACGATGCAATATTTTAAGACCGAATGGTGTGTCGTCTTTGTTATTGAATGCATTAAAGCTTGCTTGTGAAGATTATGTAATTGTTTACTTTTCACAGTAAATGTCTTACTGCAAGTCGTTCAAGAATACTGAAAATAGCTTTGACAATATTGAAAGCTGGGTGATCAGGTGCACAGGCTCACCAGTAATTATGTTGGTTTTTTGGTGTCGGAAATGTGGCACAAAAAAAACTATCATAATTACTAACAGCTAAGATGACAAGGCAATTACCAAAGTGAGACTATTGCTGTTCAGCGATGAAGACAAGCCGCGATGCGACTTACTCGTTATGGACAGGGTAAATAAACCATCACAAAACAAAAATGTATGCAGTAGCTAGTTCTAGGGATGGTTGTAGATATTTCCCCATCAAAGGTTTGACCAGTAAACATAGTATATGCTAGAGATAACAGTAGCAATGACATTGGTTAATATTGGCTTTAGCCTGTAGTTGGTTATAGTTGTCATGTGTAGATTACACAGATTGGTCACGTGTACAAGACTGCCGATCAGGCTATGGAGTGAGCAGTAGGAGTGTTGGTTGGTTCAGTCAGTGTTAGTGCAATGTGCAGGTTGAATGAAATAGACATGACCTGAGTGTTTGAGTACAGCATAGTGTTAGTGAAATGTGCAGGTTGGATGAAATAGACATGAACTGAGTGTTTGAGTACAACACAGTGTTAGTGAAATGTGTAGGTGCGATGAAATAGACATGAACTGAGTGTTTGAGTACAGCACAGTGTTAGTGAAATGTGTAGGTGCGATGAAATAGACATGAACTGAGTGTTTGAGTACAGCACAGTGTTAGTGAAATGTGTAGGTGCGATGAAATAGACATGAACTGAGTGTTTGAGTACAGCACAGTGTTAGTGAAATGTGTAGGTGCGATGACATAGACATGAACTGAGTGTTTGAGTACAGCACAGTGTTAGTGAAATGTGTAGGTGCGATGAAATAGACATGAACTGAGTGTTTGAGTACAGCACAGTGTTAGTGAAATGTGTAGGTGCGATGAAATAGACATGAACTGAGTGTTTGAGTACAGCACAGTGTTAGTGAAATGTGTAGGTGCGATGAAATAGACATGAACTGAGTGTTTGAGTACAGCACAGTGTTAGTGAAATGTGTAGGTGCGATGAATAGACATGAACTGAGTGTTTGAGTACAGCACAGTGTTAGTGAAATGTGTAGGTGCGATGAAATAGACATGAACTGAGTGTTTGAGTACAGCACAGTGTTAGTGAAATGTGTAGGTGCGATGAAATAGACATAAACTGAGTGTTTGAGTACAGCACAGTGTTAGTGAAATGTGTAGGTGCGATGAAATAGACATGAACTGAGTGTTTGAGTACAGCACAGTGTTAGTGAAATGTGTAGGTGCGATGACATAGACATGAACTGAGTGCAGCACAGTATCAACTTCAGAGTTTTGTGTTTTTTTCAAATTATTTCTTTGAATTAAAGGAGAATGTTGTGCCATGGGAAGGGTTCTTTAAAGCTGCATAATCCACTGAAAACATCAAATTGTTAAAAACAAAAACACCGATTTAGATTTGATTATACATAGCCCGTATACATACTGATGCACTTATTAAGCTCTTGTTGCTGCTCCAAAGTGAATACCGAGTCAATTTATGCTATTGATGAAGCCTGTGGTGTTAAGAGTTTTGATGTGCACACCAAAATTAATGTAGCTTGTATTCATTTCAAAGATCTCCAAAGTTAGCCATTTATAATCAAAGTTGCATGAAACTAATGTAAGGTACATTATAGCGATCAACCTAATATATTTATCTAAAAATAAATTAGAGAAACTCAAAACCAACGGACTATGCAACCGTAAGAATGTGGTGTCCATTTAGGTTTTGGTAAAATAATAATAATCATCATCATCATCATCATCATCATGCTGTTGGTCACGATACGCCAAAGACTGCTTTCATTACTTGACTGCCGCTCTCCATTTAGCTCTCTGTTGTGAGAGTTGCGTCCAAGAGTCGGTCTTAATGTCTCTCAGCTTCAGGTTTCTCTTGATTGTATCCTTGAACCGGAGACGAGGGCGCCCTCTCTTTCTGTAGCCAGAAGACAGTTGAGAATAGAGGATCTGCTTTGGTAGCCTGTCTGATGACATCCTCATGAGGTGTCCAGTCCACCGGAGATTCTTTTTGATCAGAAGATCTTCCATAGAGGGCGGCCCCGTTCGTTCGAGTATTTCATTTCATGAAAGCTGCCTGCAAAAGTGTTGAAGTGCTGCTGGCTTTTGCAAGTTACCAGCGGCACTCTCTCGGGGAGCAAATAGAGGTTTCACACCGGCAAGAACATGTCAAGACAGGCGCAAAACTATTTGTCCCTGCAGTGGCTGGTCAGGAGATGTTGGGAGTTCCATACATTAACCGCCCTTAATGCTGCCACAGTGACATGGTTTTCTGTTTATGGTTTGCTACCTTAGCCTTCGGTTCTGTCAACAACCTGTACCACAAGGCAGTGGTTTACAACTCTGCAAGGCAGGGGCGTCAAACTCCCTGAGGTATTAGTATACCTGCAATACTTGCATACATAATGATGATAGTAATAATAATAACAATAATAATAGGAACATAGCGTAGTGAAGTGTACTAACCTCCCCTGTACACAAGAAGACGTGGGTAGGTTGATTGTGTCACGAAGCCTACATAGTCTAATGGTTAAGACACCCTGGAATGGCAGAAGTGTGGGTTCGAGTCCCACACTAGGTGAAATGTTCCCTTCGTTTACTAATAACGGGCGTGCAATCTGTCATGCTTCAATAATCTGGGAACACCTGGAATACTTGCAGCAACTACTAACCATTTTCACAAAATAAAAACTTTGTACTATTTAATGACGAAAGTGTTTTGAGTATTCTTTGTGGGTTACATTTCATTGTGTTTGGCAAAACAATGCAATTTAAATTGGTTTAGTCGACCACTTACAATGATAATCCAAGTATAAATATAATATATTTAAAAACCAAATCCATTGAGGTCAGTCCAACAGCTTCACTGGTCATAGCTGGTACATGTGAAAGTACGACGTCTGAACACTGATTTCTGGATACTGAATGCTTTATTCACCGTCCAGGCTCCTGAACTGCCAGCACTCTTTGTCTATGACATCATCTCATTTACATATCCTTTGTTCTCCACACGTGCTTGGATGTCTTTTATGCATATATAGTGTTACAAACAACCCCCACCGCAACATGAGGACTAGTATTGCTGTCGGCGACTGTCAACACAACAGCAAATTGCAACTAACAAACTCACATGGTGGGGTAACACTAGAATATTCCTACAAAATTCATATAATTTTGTACATACTCTTGTCTAACTCCAACTGACCACATCCTAAATTAAAACTTATTACAATCGTACCAAATTAATACAGAAGATAACTTCTGCTTACATTCTAAATACCATGAAAATACTCCCATGGATCCATTTAATATTGATTAGTCATATGACCCTACTGTTGCCATATTGTGGTGGAACTTGGATGTAACTATCAGAAGTTCATTATGCTATTCACTTCAAATTGTGTATTCAACAGCTATTGTTAGCTAACTTTAATACAAATACTCCATATACCAATTTTTGTGTAAATAATCCAAATTTGAAAAATGGCTGGAAGATCAGTGATTTGGCACTGACAAAAGAACTTCTCTGTGACCTTACATGTTGTCAGGAAAACTGCAACAACCGACCAACTAATCCAGTAGAATAAACTAATTTACAAAAAAAAATTCCCGAGGGTGACAATTGCATCAATGTATGTTTCCCTGAGTATGAATAGTCCATTCTTAAAGGCAGTCTGACCGTGTACAGTTGTGTCGGTTACATAACCAGTCGTGGGTAAGTAATGCAGTTAGTTTCAGTATATATATATTTATATCCCAGATGGGAACATTGAAGAAGCATTGGATAAGCTTGACTCGACCATGAACCAGATACTAGATATAGACAAGTATGAAGTCCTACTGATTCGTGATTTTAATATAGACATTGGAGTAACAAGGCAATCAGAAACCCGATCAGTAAAACACTTTGCAGCAATACATGAGCTTGAACAAAAAATCATGGCCCCAACCTGGATAACAAGACACCTGTAAGACCATTGATCTAGCATTTACAAACATTAAGTATTGCACCAGTTCAGGTGCTCTAAACTATAATATCAGTGAGACAAGCCCGTTTACATTATTTAAAAAAAGCCTCAAAACATCAAAAAGACAACTGAGCACTGGGGGCCGAACCTACCATGATTTAAATTTCAATGACCCTAATGTCACCCTAAGAAGCGATGATCTCAATCCAGTCATAGCGGAAATGGACGCCAATACATGTTGGGATATTCTGTATAGTATGATCATAGATGCTGCAGACAAACACTGCCCGGGTAAACACAGCAGAGTATCTAAGCAATGAGCTTATAGATCTCATGCAAGATAGAGACTACTTTGTTCAGAAATATGAGAACACAAAAGACCCATGTGATGGTTTTATTGCAAAATGCATTGTTAGGAAGGCCAGACCTGAGGTCAGGAAGGCAAAATCAAGATACTGCAGAGATCAAATAATTAGACACAGACAAAACCCAAAGAAGTGCTGGCGCATATTATCAAAAATCAACCCGGTAGCTAAACCAGAAATAGGCAGCCTGTTCTATGAGGATGGTCAGAACAGGATACCAGAAGAGAGGCTGGCCGAGGCAATCAATGACTATTTAGTACATATTGGGGAAGACTTGGCAGATAAAGCATGTGGACGAACCTACAAAATTATACAAGGCACATAAGAACCATGAACATTTTGACCTGGATGAAACACGCCAAGAAGAGGTACTTTCCAAACTTGAGAAGCTGGCCGAAGCAATCACAATATTGTGTTGAACTATCATTATATATTCAGAGAACGTCTGCTATATTATGGACTCATACACAGTCCCGTTTCAATATAGTGCCACAATATCGTGGAATCCATCTGTACCATTATGAGGTAGACCAGAGTCAAAAACACTTGCGGTTACATCACTCAAAATGGATGCCATTCTAGTCGAAGTGACCAAAGTTTGTAAAAAAACAAAAAATTAATATGAAATATGTATTGTAGGCACAACAAAAAACATGCTATTAACAACCCATACATGGCGAAGAATCAATGGAGTACGATGATGTGCTTTGGCAGCACCGATTAACAGGAGTAGTGATCAGAATAACCTTAAAACTTAACCACCGTTTGGTATTATATATAGATATTTGTGATGAGGTTCTGAGGCAGTTGGCCGGTGTCTGATCAAGTGTTTGGAATAAAACAATATCAGTAGACTTCCAACTTTCTAATTTACTCGTGTAAAATATAAGCAGTTCTATTCTCAGGAGATTGGCCCTCATGTGGCGGTATAAAATTCCTGCATCTCCTGGCAACCATCTATCGGAATGCAGCTGCCTGGGCACCAGACGCGATGGTCGAGTCGGTAGAGTGTAGGCTTCCTATGCGGAAAGTTGGGAGTCCCAGCCGAGTCAAACCCAATATCTTACAAAACTGATACTTGTCGCCATTACTAGGATAGGACTAGGACTGATAAGCTCAGTATCAGGATAGTTTCACTGAGTGGGAAATCGGGTCTCCCAGTGGGGCAGCACTATAAAGTCACCATATGTGCACACTGTCACAAGTCGGTAGCCATCGTGATATGACCGTAGATGTTTCCAGGATGCAAAACCCAAACAAAGCTGCCCGGAAGGCAATAAAACTGCCGCCATGATAGACTGGTGCAATATTTACCCCCCCGGTGTATTGATTGGCGATGAATTAATACGCGAGTCCGCTATGAGGTGAGGGATCTCTAAGTGATGTGACACCCACTGTCACTTCACGCTTCTATATCCACCTTTGTGTTAAGTGGCTCCCTAAGCCCTCCATCTCCCCATATGGTGTGACATCACACCTCCTGTCACATCACGCATCCATATTCTTCTTGGTTTTAAGCGGCTCCCTAAGCCCTCTGTCTTCTCACATGGTGTGACGTCACACCCACTGTCGTCACTTCACGCTTCCACGTCCATTTTGTGTTAAGCGGTTCCCTGAGCCCTCCGTCTCCCCACATGGTCTGCCATCACACCTACTGTCGCTTCACACGTCCACGTCCATCTTTGTGTTAAGTGGCTCCCTGAGCCCTCCGTCTCCCCACATGGTGTGCCATCACACCTACTGTCGCCTCACACGTCCACGTCCATCTTTGTGTTAAGTGGCTCCCTGAGCCCTCCGTCTCCCCACATGGTGTGCCATCACACCTACTGTCGCCTCACGCGTCCACGTCCATCTTGGTGTTAAGCAGCTGCCTGAGCCCTCCGTCTCCCCACATGGTCTGACATCACACCTACTGTCGCCTCACACATCCACGTCCATCTTTGTGTTAAGCAGCACCCTGAGCCCTCCGTCTCCCCACATGGTGTGCCATCACACCTACTGTCGCCTCACGCATCCACGTCCATCTTGGTGTTAAGTGGCTCCCTGAGTCCTCCGTCTCCCCACATGGTGTGCCATCACACCTATTGTCACCTCACGCGTCCACATCCATCTTGGTTTTGAGCGGTTCTTTAAGCCCCGCGTCTTCTTTGCCATTTTGTTTCATATCCGTCATCTCCTGCATGGCTTTTTGATTGGCCTGGAATGAGAAAGCAACATGAGGATGTTGGCGCAATACAACACCAGTTGTAATTTCCAAAAGCCATACCGCCACACCACCAAAAGACCTATCCAATGATGATGACTTTGATATCCTGAATGTGAGTGACTCCGGATAAAGTTTCCACAACAAAACCTGCTCAGCCCCCCCCCCCTCCATCACCTACCAGCCACTGTCCCTCCCACAATGCCAAAACAGCATGTCCGTATGCTCACTTCTGTACTAACATGTCACTGGTCACTATGCGACAACAATGCTCAGCCAGTCGTTAAAGCTGCATAGTCCGATGAAAAATCACATTTTCAAAACCAAAACAATTATCTATATTTGATTCTACATATCTAACTTTGATACTGGTGCACTTATTAGACATTTGTCACCACCTAGAAGGGGATGCTGAGGAAATTTAATCGAACCTGGTACAGCAGAAAGAACATTCGCCAGTTTCCCATCTGAGAGATTGTATCAAACCAATGACTTACACTTGACGCTACCTAGCCTGGCGCTTGGCATTTCTAGGATAAGGCAAGGACTGGTTTGCTCAGTATCAGGATAATGTGACTGAGTGGGATATCAGGTCATGGTGCTGATGACCTGGTTTCCCAGTGGGGCAGTGATATAAAGTTGCTACGAGTGGTTTGTTGGTTGTTGGAGCTTCACGTCCTGGCAACATCTAAGGTCATATCAGGATGGGTGCTACGAGTGTGCGCTGTCACAAGTTGGTACCCATCCTAATATGACTATAGCGTAGGTGTCTCTAGGATGCAAAGCCTCAACAAATAAACACCGACCCAATGTCCCACTCAGTCACATTATCCTGATACTGTGCTAACCAGTCCTTGCCCTATCCTAGTAATGCTGAGTGCCAGGCTAGGTATGCCGAGTGCCAGGCTAGGTAGCGACAAGTATAAATTTGGTAAGTCATTGGTTTGACTCGACTGGGATTTCAAACTCCCGACCTTCCGCCAGCGTTCTATCAATTCGGCCATCACATCCGGTGTCACCAAGCCGGGAGAAGCCCTTGGCGGGAGCAGCTCACCTTGTAGCGTTGCTTCTCCTCCTTGCTGAGGGTGCGGGACCAGGCCTCCACCTCCTCGATGGTCTCCGGCAGGGCCCTGTGCATGACAGACAACAGATTACTAACATAGACACACAGACAACAGATTACTCACATAGACACATAGATTACTCACATAGACACACAGACAACAGATTACTCACATAGACACACATACAACAAATTACTCACATAGACACACAGGCAACAGATTACTCACATAGACACACATACAACAAATTACTCACATAGACACACAGACAACAGTTTCCTAACATAGACACACATACAACGGATTACTAACATAGACACACAGACAACATATTACTCACATAGACACACATACAACAGATTACTCACATAGACACACAGACAACAGATTACTCACATAGACAGACATACAACAGATTACTCACATATACACAGACAACAGATTACTCACATAGACACACATACAACATATTACTCACATAGACACACATACAAGAAATTACTCACATAGACACACAGGCAACAGATTACTCACATAGACACACATACAACAGATTACTCACATAGACACACAAACAACAGTTTCCTCACATAGACACACATACAACGGATTACTAACATAGACACACAGACAACATATTACTCACATAGACACACATACAACAGATTACTCACATAGACACACAGACAACAGATTACTCACATAGACACATAGACAACAGATTACTCACATAGACACACAGACAACAGATTACTCACATATACACATACAACAAATTACTCACATAGACACACATACAACAGTTTCCTCACATAGACACATATACAACGGATTACTCACATATACACACAGACAACAAATTACTCAAACAGACAACAGATTACTCACACAGACACAAACAACCGATTACTCACACATACACACAGACACCAGATTACTCACACAGACACACAGACAACACATTACTCACACAGACAACATATTACTCACACAGACACACATACAACAGATTACTCACACAGATACACATACAACAGATTACACACACAGACACCATATTACTCACGCAGACACCAGATTACTCACACAGACACACATACCACATGGTTCATCTGATGGCCACAGCGCCATGAACGGAAGCCATCATTTGACTTGCGTCTAAGTGGGCAAACAGAATAATTCCTGAAGCTGAGGCTGATTTACTTGTATTGATTTACTTGTATAGATTTACTCATTTCTATTTACTCTGTTGATTTGCACATGTAGATTCACACATGTTGATTTATGCATGCTGATTTAGTCTGGCTGATTTACTCATGTCAATTTATTCATGCTGATATACTCTTGTAGATTTGTTGATGCTGATTTACTCATGTAAATTTATTATTGCTGATTTACGCATGTAGATTTATTCATGCTGATTTATTCATGCTGATTTACTCATGTGAATTTATTCATGCTGATTGACTCATATAAATTTATTCAGGTTGATTCACTTGTGTTGATTTACTTGTATTGATTTAATCATCAATTTGATCATTTTGATTTTCTCCTGTTGATTTAATCATATTAATTCATTAGTATTGATTTACTAACGTTCATCACTCATGGTGATTCATGCAGTAATTGAAGCATTGGGCTCCTCATATTGCTGTCCTAATATTGAATTCCTAATACTGATTTAGTCATGCTGATTCCCACTGTTGATGTAGTTCGCTTGCTTGACTATGCTGGTGTTTACCTGTTCAGCGTCTCCGGCAGTATGAGGGTGAGTAAGGCAGCCCCGATGGCCATCACCCCGAACACCACGTTCGGCAGCCACCACACCTGCTTTGCCTGCAGGCAGACACAGAACACATCACTCTTGAGACCAGACGAGAATACCTATGGGTTCGGACTCTGGTCGAGTCAAACCAATGACTTACAAAATTGATACTTGTCGCTTCCGTGCTGCACTATGTCATTTAATTTTAGTGCTGCATTATGTTGTTGAATTTTAGCGCTGCATTATGTTGTTGAATTTTGGAGCTGCATCATGCCATTGCAGCATGTAGTGCATTATACTGTCACATTGTGGTGGTGCATTGGGGTGCAGAATAATGGTGCCGCATCATGGTACAACATACTGATCCTGAATTTGTCAGTGTTTCAGTTTAAAACAATGAGTTCACTTTAACAGAATTGTCAGTTTAAAACACCTACCACGATGTTTGCGAAAGACGCGATGAAGTTGATCCTGAATTGACCCGTGTTTCAGTTTAAAACAATGAGTTCAGTTTAACAAAATTGTCAGTTTAAAACACCTACCACGGTGTTTGCGAAAGACGAGATGAAGTTGATCCTGAATTTACCAGTGTTTCAGTTTAAAAGAATGAGTTCAGTTTAACAGAATTGTCAGTTTAAAACACCTACCACGGTGTTTGCGAAAGGCGCAATGAAGTTGATCCTGAATTTACCAGTGTTTCAGTTTAAAAGAATGAGTTCACTTTCACAGAATTGTCAGTTTAAAACACTTACCACGGTGTTTGCGAAAGACGCAATGAAGTTGATCCTGAATTTACCCGTATTTCAGTTTAAAAGAATGAGTTCACTTTAACAGAATTGTCACATTAAAACACTTACCACGGTGTTTGCGAAAGGCGCGATGAAGTTACCTAAGCGGCCGCCGACGGACGCTATGCCGAGCCCGATACTCCTGTCAACGTGAACACCAGGCATTAAAGTTGTGTTTGTTTGGTGTTGTTTTGTGTCCTAGCAACATCTAAGGTCATACCAGGACGTGTACCGACTTGTGACAGTGCACACTCATGGTGACTTTATAGTGCTGCCCCACTGAATCGATTGAGTGCAGACTTCCCGTGTGGAATGTCGGGCATTTGAAATCCAGGCCGAGTGAGTCAAACCAATGACTTACCAAATTGATACTTGTCGTTACCTAGCCTGGCACTTAGTATTAGTAGGATAGGGCAAGGACTGGTTAGCACAGTGTCAGTATAAAATGACTGAATCGGAAATTGGGTCATTGTGCTGGTAGCCTGGTCTCGCTTTGGGGCAGCGCTATAAAGTTGCCATGAGTGTGCACTGTCATAAGTTGGTAGCCATCCTGATATAACCTTAGTTGTTGCTAGGACATAAAACAACAAGAGACAAACATGTAGATAAAAAAGTAGTTACATATAAATATATAAGTGGCTATATGTATAGCTATTTATAGTTAATATATCTAACTACTTATATATATTATATACTTATATATTAATAATACAATCAGTGGTATCACAGTACAGTAATACAGTAGTGTCATCAGCCGCTACAGGTGGCGCCAGGAATGTGAATATTCTGCAGGGAGCTTGAATGGTAGGCTACGGGAGAATGGGGAGTGGGGAGTAGACAATAGTGCTAGTATCATACTGAGTGTTTATACGCGCATAATGACCTACACAGCACTTGTCTTACCTGACTGTGGTTGGGAACAATTCGGCTGTGTAGAGAAAGATGCTGGCAAATGACCCAGTGATGCCGAACTTGCCTATCATTGATAGGGTGACGATGAGGACGGAGAGGTCAGTGCCATCAGCTGGAGACGGAGAGTTGAAGTGATACCAGAGAGGGCCAACTGAAGGTACCGGCAACTTGGGCAGTCGCCCGGTGTAACTATTTAAATTTCCCCCTTTTTCAAGTTCCCCCGGGGAATCTGAAAACGTTTTTAATTTCCCCGGAGGGAAATTAAAAACGTTTTCAGATTCCCGGGGGGGAAATTAAAAACAGTTTTCAGATTCCTCCCCCTATTTTCAAATTCCCCCCTCCGGGAATTTAAAATTGTTTAAAAAACTTTTAAAAACGTTTTAAAATTCAGACCTATAATATTTTTTTCTTAGCCATCTTGGAGACTTTTTGTGTCATTTGGGGTGAAATATGTTTTGTTGTACTAGTAATAATTTCCATTATGCTATTCTCTGTGTATTATTATATTTGTCATGAAAAATAACAAAAAATAACAAAAATAAAGAAAATTCCCCAAAAATGGGGGGAGGGAAAGTTAAAACGAGGGAGGGAACTTGAAAACGTTTTCAAATTCCCCTGGGATGAATTTGAAAACGTTTTCAAGTTCCCGGGGGGGGAACTTGAATCAGGGGTGAATTTGAAATCTTTACACCGGGACGCCCTGTGCCACGAGGCGCCACATCAGTGTTAAATTAAAATATATTATACTTGTAAGGGCGCTGAAGTTCAGCTTTTCCTGGGTGCTCTAGAGCCGGCCCTGATACTAGACGGGTTAATATCACTGTGGTGAGAAAATACCCGGACTGAACATTTCCATGCCATGTAAGTTATATAATAGAGTCCAGCAGCTCAACATTTTGGAGGAATTGAAATTTTGCACATTTGTAGAAGAACATTAGACGATCATTTTGAGATATAGTGCCAAGCTGGAAAATGATTTGTTGCCAAGAAAACATACTTTTACTACTTTACATATATTATGTATAATAACATGACAACTAATAGGGGTACGGTGCAGAAATCATCACAACTTCATGAAACTTTATGTTATTCCTACAAGTGTGGTACATTTGTTATCATAAGATGTTAATAAAGCCGTGTAGTTCAGCGCAGACAAAGGAGACAATTAATGCTGACACGGATTTATTCAACAACAAATAGGACAATGACATAATGACAATCCCTTAATGAACCGTATCTGGCTGGGACTAACAACGCCTTACTGACAGTAGAAAAACTTAATAGTAATAATGGGGGGAAAACAAAACAAAATTCAGGAACTCATAAGAGTGCGTGTGCTCTCGTTTATGTCGGACTGGCTGTGATCATCTCGACAGGCACGCCCACCTCTCGCCTGGCGTGACAGCGCCGTCTGGCGAGTCCGGGTGGTAATTAGATCAGTACATATCAATCAATCAATAGTTCCGTTCTCTAGTCGAGGGTTGGATGCAATGGTTTTCCACTTGTCCTGATGGTGTGCTGTTCTGATATAATTCAAAGCCTGTCCACTGTGAAATATTTGTAAACCATGATGTTCTTGGTCTCCCTCTCCCTCTGCTGCCATTCACCTTCCCTTCCAACAATGTACATATAGTAGTAACAATTAACAGCAGAGGGAGGCTCTGTGCCATCGCCAGACTGGTTCCCGACTGGTGCAACAAGGCCATCAATGAACAATAACCGTCATGGATGAGTAATAACCTTCATAACCCAAAGGGGAGAGGAGGGAGTCCGCGCCGTCCCTACACCAGGATATGGAGATATATCCAAGCGATATACATGAATTTTGATAACATTTAATAAGCAGCATAATGCGATTAATATTTTGAAAACCAAAACACTTCCCTACATTTGATACTACGTATCCAACTTAATTTGATATGTTCTCACTTCAAATATTCACTGCTTACATCGCTGCTGTCTTACTGAACTGCTTCATAGTCTAAATACTGAACTGCTTACCTTGTTACTGCTTACTTTACTGTTAATAGTCTAAATACTGAACTGCTTACTTGCTGCTGATAGTTTGACTGAACTGCTTACTTTATCTCTGCTTACTTCCTGTTGCTAGTCTCAGTGACCTGCTTACTTCCTATTGCTAGCCTCAGTGACCTGCTTACTTCCTGTTGCTAGTCTCAGTGACCTGCTTACTTCCTGGTGCTAGTCTCAGTGACCTCCTTACTTCCTGGTGCTAGTCTCAGTGACCTGCTTACTTCCTGCTGCTAGTCTTAATGACCTGCTTACATTCTGTCGCTAGTCTCATTGACCTGCTTACTTTATGTTGCTAGTCTCAGTGACCTGCTTACTTCCTGTTGCTAGTCTCAGTGACCTGCTTACTTCCTGTTGCTAGTCTCAGTGACCTGCTTACTTCCTATTGCTAGTCTCAGTGACCTGCTTACTTCCTGTTGCTAGTCTCAGTGACCTGCTTACTTCCTGTTGCTAGTCTGTGACCTCCTTACTTCCTGGTGCTAGTCTCAGTGACCTGCTTACTTCCTGTTGCTAGTCTTAATGACCTGCTTACATTCTGTCGCTAGTCTCATTGACCTGCTTACTTTATGTTGCTAGTCTCAGTGACCTGCTTACTTCCTGTTGCTAGTCTCAGTGACCTGCTTACTTCCTGTTGCTAGTCTCAGTGACCTCCTTACTTCCCATTGCTAGTCTCAGTGACCTGCATACTTTCTGTTGCTAGTCTCAGTGACCTGCTTACTTCCTGTTAGTAGTTTCAGTGACCTGCTTACTTCCTGTTCCTAGTCTCAGTGACCTGCTTACTATCTGTTGCTAGTCTCAGTGGCCTGCTTACTTCCGGTTGCTAGACTCAGTGACCTGCTTACTTCCTGTTGCTAGTCTCAGTGACCTGCTTACTTCCTGTTGCTAATCTCAGTGACCTGCTTACTTCCTGTTGCTAGTCTCAGTGACCTGCTTATTTCCTGTTGCTAGTTTCCATTACCTGCTTATTTCCTGTTGCTAGTCTCAGTGATCTGGTTATTTCCTGTTGCTAGTCTCAGTGACCTGCTTCCTTCCTGTTGCTAGTCTCCATTTCCTGCTTACTTCCTGTTGCTAGTCTCAGTGACCTCCTTACTTCCAGTTGCTAGTCTCAGTGACCTGCATACTTTCTGTTGCTAGTCTCAGTGACCTGCTTACTTCCTGTTGCTAGTCTCAGTGACCTGCTTACTTCCTGTTGCTAGTCTCAGTGACTTGCTTACTTCCTGTTGCTAGTCTCAGTGACCTGCTTACTTCCTGTTGATAGTCTCAGTGACCTGCTTATTTCCTGTTGCTAGTCTCCATTACCTGCTTATTTCCTGTTGCTAGTCTCAGTGACCTGGTTATTTCCTGTTGCTAGTCTAAGTGACCTACTTATTTCCTGTTGCTAGTTTCCATTACCTGCTTATGTCCTGTCGCTAGTCTCAGTGACCTACTTACTTCCTCTTGCTAGTGTCAGTGACCTGCTTATTTCCTGTTGCTAGTCTCAGTGACCTGCCTCCTTCCTGTTGCTAGTCTCCATTACCTGCTTACGTCCTGTTGCTAGTCTCAGTGACCTCCTTACTTCCTGTTGCTAGTCTGAGTGACCTGCATACTTTCTGTTGCTAGTCTCAGTGACCTGCTTACTTCCTGTTGCTAGTCTCAGTGACCTGCTTACTTCCTGTTACTAGTCTCAGTGACCTGCTTACATCCTATTGCTAGTCTCAGTGACCTGCTTACTTCCTGTTGCTAGTCTCAGTGACCTGCTTACTTTCTGTGGCTAGTCTCAGTGACCTGCTTACATCCTGTTGCTACTCACAGTTACCAATAGTTCCGTTCTCTAGTCTAGGGTTGGATGCATGGCCAGGCCTATGTATGTGTAACAACTCATTGTATTGCAGATGCAGAGACGTCGAATCTATCAGGGCTTCCTCCACTGTAATTTTATGGCAATGACAACCCGCAGCCTCGTAGAATTTGCCCTGAACTGGACCGACCAATCTCTTCATGATGAATCGTTCAGTTCAGTACGTGGCTGCGGGGTGTAATTTAATTATTACTTTTGGTAGTTTAATTTTTTTGTGCTTTCATCTTGGTATTCTCCCCATTATTTTTAGCCCACGATTTGATCAATCAACATGAGTAAAATGCGCAGTGGCGTTCAGTAATTTAAATAAACATACGTATCAATTTTAAAAAAAACAAAAAAAAACACATCATAACCATATTCCTGTGGGGTGATGCTCGGCGCAAGAAAAATGCGCAGAGGCTTTCGGAATGTATAGTTTGGATATTCATAAGCGATATTCCATCTTTGGAGTATCGGCTGTGAAATCCCATATTGTAGTTAATTTTAAAAGTTCCTGTTCGCGCTACGAATCATCGAAAGAAGATATCTCCGGCCAGCAGCAACCATTCTACGTACGCTTCCCCGAGAAGTCCGCCCAGGAGTATTTTTGGGGGCTAGATCCAGGTAGGTCGGCGGTGTTCCAGGGCAGGGCAGTTTATGTATTAGTTTGATCAGGACACCGCCGACATGTCGGATGTTATGCGCGGAAGCGTCGGCCCCGAGCGGCCGGCTACAGCGTCACGTTGTTAATCTTAAGCGAGCTCACGTTTTTTCTCCTTAGTTACCTTCGAAAGGAGATTGTATCTTATTT
Source organism: Branchipolynoe longqiensis (assembly GCA_030323885.1). NCBI lineage: Eukaryota > Metazoa > Annelida > Polychaeta > Phyllodocida > Polynoidae > Branchipolynoe > Branchipolynoe longqiensis. The sequence continues at coordinate 91,053,406 of CM059196.1, read as the reverse complement.
TAATTAATTACTATTGTATTTCTCTGTTTGCCATTAGGCTTATGATCCTTAATGAGCATATTCATAATCTTAATTAATATTCTTCGTAAACTAAAAAGGAAATCGCCACTAAATTTGTGATAGGCACATATTTGCGCTCTGGCGCGTTTTCCGTGTTTACGGTTGAAGAACTATATGGGTGCGCAATTTGCGTTCTACCTAAATGCATTCCTAAATACACTTGTTAAATATACCACGACTTTGCATATGCAATTGCGCTATCGCACAACTCTAGGCCTTACTGTGCATAACTCCAAGCACTTATCACATATAATGTATGTCTAGAGAGCCTTAGGCGCCTTGGCGTCTGTTTATAAAAAAAATAATAATAGAAAGATTTTTTTTACGTGCTTAAAAGACGTATTTTTGGAAATATAAATATATACGTACTTAGGCTACTATCTTTTATCCATCTTACCCTTACTCTTTCAATTCTTTCAATTTAATATAAATACGTACATACGTGAACGTATTTTTGGTTATTAAAAATAAATAAAAATAAAAATATATATACGTATCTAAGAGGACGTATTTATATTTTTGGTTATTAAAATTTATATACGTACTTAGACGCACGTATTTTTGGTTAAATTAATATTGACATTGGGAAATCAAATAACACAACGAGAAGTTTCTTTTTGCGCCCTGGCACGGACAGCGATATTTTCACTGAACGCGCCAGGGGACGGTCAGGTCTGTTATTATTGTTTAATGTGCTACACCCGTGGACCGTTGTAGCTCCGCCCACTTTTCTCTTCTTAGACGAACATCAATTCTTGTTGTTCGTCTGGGGGAGCAGTGAAGTGGGCGTGCCTACTCGCCTAAGCCATTTGCGCGCGCGCAAATTGCGCGCGCGCAAATTGCTAACACTTGTGCACGCGAGGGTTCTCGGTGGTAAAGCGTTGCTTAGCGACTAGCTAAGCAACGATGGGGGTTCGGGCGTTCGGGGCCAGACCCGGCGGACGTGTTTCTACACGCTCCGTCGTTTTCCACCGATATTTAGGCTTTTTGGGGTCAAAATTCTAAACTAAATTATAGAAACAACACGGGAGGGAACGGGAGACCTGCGTTACTATTTATGTTGGTATCCTTGTTAGTCTTTGGTTAAGAATAAATCGTGAGCTCTTGTAAAGGTGAATCAGGACGTTCCTTGCATTCTTTCCTATCCTCCAGTCTTATTGTAGATTAACCGCTATGGAACCTATATTCGATTGCTTTCTATGAACTGAGAGGCCTTAAGCCTAAGTCGGCCTTCTGCAAGTAATACACCCCTCTGCGGGAATCTAATAACTGACGCATTTACAGAATTAACGTAGTGTTACTTTTAGGCTAGAACCACGACACATAAGGTAAATTAAACAGTAGTGACAGCGGCAGCAACTCGTGCTGGACTGCGCATATTTGGATTCATTTAGTAACATTCATAATATCTCTAACGACGAAGGAGGCAGCCAGTAGTTGAAATAACCTAATATAAATACACTTTAGGCCGATAAATGCGCACGGTGGCAAATCTAGTATTTAGACGATACTCTGGCTGGCGCCTACAGTACGGGACGGACACCGACGACGGAATACGCGCAGGCGGGGGGTGAGGCTACGACGGCGGCGGCGGACCAAGGAAATTCACATGGAAACAATTAATTATATTAACACGTTAGGCTCGCCTTAAGCGGGGGTGGAATAGCCCGACGGTTAAACCTGTTTACTTCCTGTTGCTACTCTCAGTTACGTGCTTACTTCCTGTTGCTAGTCTCAGTGACCTCCTTACTTCCTGTTACTAGTCTCAGTGACCTGCTTCCTTCCTGTTGCTAGTCTCCATTACCTGCTCACGTCCTGTTGCTAGTCTCAGTGACCTGCTTACTTCCTATTGCTAGTCTCAGTGACCTGCTTACTTCCTGTTGCTAGTTTCTGTTACCTGCTGACATCATGTTGCTAGTCTCAGTGAGCTGCTCACGTCCTGTTGCTAGTCTCAGTGACCTGCTTACTTCCTGTTGCTATTCTCCATTACCTGATTACGTCCAGTTGCTATTCTCAGTGACCTGCTTACTTCCTGTTGCTAGTCTCAGTGACCTGCTTACTTCCTGTTGCTAGTCTCAGTTACATGCTTACTTCCTGTTGCTATTCTCAGTGACCTGCTTATGTCCTGTTGCTAGTCTCAGTTATCTGCTTGCTTTCTGTTACTAGTCTCAGTGACATGCTTTCTTCCTGTAGCTAGTCTCAGTGACCTGCTTACTTCCTGTTGCTAGTCTCAGTGACTGCTTACTCCCTGTTGCTAGTCTCAGTGACCTGCTTACCTCCTGTTGCTAGTCTCAGTGACCTGCTTGCTTTCTGTTGCTAGTCTCAGTTACCTGCTTGCTTTCTGTTGCTAGTCTCAGTTACCTTCTTACTTCCTGTATCTAGTCTCAGTTACTTGCTTACTCCCTGTTGCTAGTCTCAGTGACCTGCTTACCTCCTGTTGCTAGTCTCAGTGACCTGCTTGCTTTCTGTTGCTAGTCTCAGTTACCTGCTTACTTCCTGTTGCTAGTCTCAGTGACCTCCTTGCTTCCTGTTGCTAGTCTGAGTGACTGCTTACTGCCTGTTGCTAGTCTGAGTGACCTGCTTACCTCCTGTTTCTAGTCTCAGTGACCTCCTTGCTTTCTGTTGCTAGTCTCAGTGAGCTGCTTACTTCCTGTTGCTAGTCTCAGTGACCTGCTTACTTCCTGTTGCTAGTCTCAGTGACCTGCTTCCTTCCTGTTCCTAGTATCAGTAACCTGCTTACTTCCTGTTGCTAGTCTCAGTGACCTGCTTACTTCCGGTTGCTAGGCTCAGTTAGCTCCTCACCTGTCACTCTCGGGATGAATATTGTGATGAACAAAGGGATGCCAGCGACCAGGTGAAAGCCGAAGATGCTCCACCGCCTCCCGATACTGCAAAAGAAGCCACTCAGTGATTCAGTCAGCTGTGATTCAGTCAGCCGTGACTCAGTGATTCAGTCAGCCGTGACTGCATGCCTCCCACCTCTCGGAATGTGCTACTCTGCACATGGCAAGCACCCCCAGTAGACGCGAGTGTAACACTGGAGTATAGAATAGTTCTACGTGTTGATTCCTCATGTCTTAGAGGGGAAGCTTCTCCTATTTACCCAGGTCGTTTGTGATTTTCCATCTTCATAAGTTTGATTGGGTGACTAATGCTAGTACAAATGTACTCTGGTTTTGCAGTGGTCTACACTGAGCTCTCCGGCAAGGAGCCACATAGTTGGGTGCAATATTTCCCATGTTCATCACCCCCATAACAGTATTATGAATTCCTTCTATAACAAATAGGAGACACGACAGGAGTATGGATCGAGCCTAAGACTCTGGTTTGTCCTTAAAACCTACAATCACATCTTAATAAGCAAATTCAATGGAGGAATGTGCAGACCGTAGGGGGGTGAGGCGCCACCCGGAGGGAAGGACTGGGAATAGGGGAACGGCTTGGCTGCAGACCTCCTGCTCTCCAGGGTGACCCCTCGTCCTGATATGGCCCTGGATGTTGCTAGGACGTAAAACTCTAACAACCGACCAGGCAGGTTGCATCCCAGCCTCCAATAACCCAAATAACAAAGGAGCATAGCGTACAGAGGTTACAGGAGTAGTAGACAGTGACAATAGAAGAATAATAACAAAGCAGGAGAATTACATACATGATAATACTTGCATAAGTACGTTATACCTCACATAGCAGCGTCCGTTAGGACTGGCCATGCAGTATGGAGCCAGTCACTGGGGGTGGGGGGGTTGCTGTTACTCATTAGGCAAAATAAAATAAAAGCTGGTAATCATCCTCTTGAAATAAAAATCTGGGTCGGGCGGGAAGTTTGTATTTGTATTATATTCATGTACACATCGCAATATTTTCAGTAACAAAATTAACACTGTCTTCTCATTTTGAAATGTATTATATCATACAGTTCTAAAAGTTTCAATTGTTGAATATATTGTGTGCTTAGTTGAATTTCTGCTAGACAGACACATTTTCATCAGTTTGAAAAAGAATTATTCAAAAAAGAAATTCAGCGGCGGGTGATTTTTCAGACATTTTTGTTATTTGGCCTTAGCATCAATAAGTACTTACTACTTGAGTGCGTAAGCACATAGGATGTAGGCGGGTCATCAATACGTATTTACTACTTGAGTGCGTAAGCACATAGGATGTAGGCGGGTCATCAATAAGTACTTACTACTTGAGTGCGTAAGCACATAGGATGTAGGTGGGTCATCAATAAGTACTTACTACTTCAGTGCGTAAGCACATAAGATGTATGTGGGGCATCAATAAGTACTTACTACTTCAGTGCGTAAGCACATAGGATGTAGGCGGGTCATCAATAAGTACTTACTACTTGAGTGCGTAAGCACATAGGATGTAGGCGGGTCATCAATAAGTACTTACTACTTGAGTGTGTAAGCACATAGGCTGTAGGCGGGTCATCAATAAGTACTTACTATTTGAGTGCGTAAGCACATAGGATGTAGGCGGCTCATCAATAAGCGCTTACTACTTGAGTGCATAAGCACATTGGATGTAGGCGGGTCATCAATAAGTACTTACTACTTGAGTGTGTAAGCACATAGGCTGTAGGTGGGTCATCAATAAGTACTTACTACTTGAGTGTGTAAGCACATAAGATGTAGGTGGGGCATCAATAAGTACTTACTACTTCAGTGCATAAGAACATAGGATGTAGGTGGGTCATCAATAAGTACTTACTACTTGAGTGTGTAACCACATAGGATGTAGGCGGGTCATCAATAAGTACTTACTACTTGAGTGTGTAAGCACATAGGCTGTAGGCGGGTCATCAATAAGTACTTACTACTTGAGTGCGTAAGCACAGAGGATGTAGGCAGCTCATCAATAAGCACTTACTACTTGAGTGCATAAGCACATTGGATGTAGGCGGCTCATCAATAAGTACTTACTACTTGAGTGCGTAAGCACATAGGATGTAGGCAGGTCATCAATACGTATTTACTACTTGAGTGCGTAAGCACATAGGATGTAGGCGGGTCATCAATAAGTACTTACTACTTGAGTGTGTAAGCACATAGGATGTAGGCAGGTCATCAATACGTATTTACTACTTGAGTGCGTAAGCACATAGGATGTAAGCGGGTCATCAATAAGTACTTACTACTTGAGTGCGTAAGCACATAGGATGTAGGCGGGTATCTCCACGCATCCTGACAGGAAGAAGTTGAGGTAAGGGTTGCCTGCCAGGCTGCCTGTACTCAGAGCCAGCCCGTAGTAGATGAGAGTGTTGGAACACCTGCAGGAGTAAACAGTGCTTCACTACCCACAGTGGTCACATGGGCGTACCACGCAGGCGCCTAGTTTGCGATTTTCAGGCGGTACGCAGATGGAATACAACGATATCGGAATACAACACAATGGAATGAAACGCGATAGAATAAATTCTATGAAACATGTATTTCAATTTTTTTTTAAATATTTGTAATCTCATGTGGTATGCAGGGATCTCAGTCTAGTGTGCGAGAGCGGGACATAGCTCAGGCGGTAGCATGGCCACCTGTAAATGTGTGGGTCATCTGATCGATCCTGCTCAGTGGACTTGCATGCGAAATGCTGTATGGTCACAACGATCAAGTAAAATGTGTTTGACTGTCTGTGTGCGCTGATGCCCAGAACAACCAGTGGTCCACAGCTGGTTCATCAAAGGTGTGGTATGTGCTGTCCAGTCTGTGGGAAAGTGCATATAAAAGACCCCTTGCTGCTTATCGGAAAGAGGAGCCTATGTGGTGGAAATGGGTTTCCTCCAAAGAAATATGTCAGAATGACCATGCGTTTGACATCCAATAGCCGTTGATACGAAAATCAATATGCTCTAGAGGTTTCGTTAAATTAAACAAGCTTGACATTTTTACACCCAGCACATTTGAGCGAATGTAGCGTAAGTACCACAAGTAGGTGTTGATGATGGCGAAGGAGAGCAGCTTGCGCGAACGTACAATGTCCATGAAGCTGTAGTTGCCTTTGCTCACAACAGTCTCGCGTCTGCAGCAGTCCGTCAGGCAGTCCCTCAGCTGTCCCCGCACGCCGCGCGCCCTCTCCTGGCAACAACACAAACCAGGTGTCTAGAGCTTGTCTGTTGAAGTTTTATGTCCCAGCACCATCAATCCAATCACTTAAAAATTGATACTTGTCGCTTCCTAGCCAGGCACTCGGCATTGTTAGAATAGAGCAAGGACTGGTTGGCCTATTGGCAGGATAATGCGACTGAGTGGAATATAAGGTCATAGTGCTGGCGGCCTGTTCCCCCAGTGGGGCAGCACTATAAAGTGTCTAGGAAGCGAAAAGTGTCAATTTTATAAGTCATTTGTTTGACTCGACCGGGAATTGAACTCCTGACCTTCCGCACGGGATGCCCTGCGCTCTACCGATTCGGCCACTGCGCTCGGTGAACTGATTGTGTGACAGGGCTGCTAAGCAACGAATTAGAAAACGTATCAGAAGCCTCGGCTATGGAAATAACCACATGATTTTGTAATATTATGTAGTAAATATATTGTTCAAATACTTATGTACCATAGCCCAATACTTGTAGAGTTAAGAATTGATAAAATCATGTACCCTTAATACACTTTACAACTGGAATCAAAAGCATTCAGTAGCCACCATCTTGTTTTATAAGAATTCTTTCCCATTTCATCAACTCTGCACCAATATAGATAAACACTGGATGCTGGGACCAGGAGCTCCACAACTTGTTAAATACCAACGCAGTTTTTGCTCGGATTTAAACATGTTTGTTATTCATGGCTATTGTCTTTGAGTTTGGGGGTGACTATTTGATCAAATCACATCGCAGTTTCCGTCATTTTCCGGCCACAGTTTGGGCTGATTTGGCTTACCTGTGCCAGGACTGCCTCATCGGCCTCCGTCAGCTGGTACTCGGCCGGCAGTGTGACCTTACTGACCCGCGGTCACTCTCCGGCCACAGTTTGGGCTGATTTGGCTTACCTGTGCTAGGGCTGCCTCATCGGCCTCCGTCAGCTGGTACTCGGCTGGCAGTGTGACCTTACTGACCCGCGGTCACTCTCCGGCCACAGTTTGGGCTGATTTGGCTTACCTGTGCTAGGGCTGCCTCATCGGCCTCCGTCAGCTGGTACTCGGCTGGCAGTGTGACCTTACTGACCCGCGGTCACTCTCCGGCCACAGTTTGGGCTGATTTGGCTTACCTGTGCCAGGGCTGCCTCATCGGCCTCCGTCAGCTGGTACTCGGTTGGTAGTGTGACCTTACTGACCCACGGTCACTCTCCGGCCACAGTTTGGGCTGATTTGGCTTACCTGTGCCAGGGCTGCCTCGTCGGCCTCCGTCAGCTGGTACTCGGTCGGTAGTGTGACCTTACTGACCCACGGTCACTCTCCGGCCACAGTTTGGGCTGATTTGGCTTACCTGTGCTAGGGCTGCCTCGTCGGCCTCCGTCAGCTGGTACTCGGCCGGTAGCGTGACCTTACTGACCCGCGGTCACTCTCCAGCCACAGTTTGGGCTGATTTGGCTTACCTGTGCCAGGACTGCCTCGTCGGCCTCCGTCAGCTGGTACTCGGCTGGTAGTGTGACCTTACTGACCCGCGGTCACTCTCCGGCCACAGTTTGGGCTGATTTGGCTTACCTGTGCCAGGAGTGCCTCGTCGGCCTCCGTCAGCTGGTACTCGGCTGGTAGTGTGACCTTACTGACCCGCGCCGCCGTCTTCAAAACCAGCTTCGCTTGTGCCGTCTTGTTCTTGATGCACAACCAAGGCAGCGACTCGGGGCACACCCTGTGGGTCAAAGGTCGGCTCACATCACCATGACAATGGTGCACAGACAGAAGTATCATAATCGAAAGTGCCTATAGATGATTTCCACCATCAACCCTACCTCTGTCGGCAATAGCAAGAACTAATATTCCAGACACATTACTCCTTGCGACCACAAAGGAGGCGCAACGAGGTTGCAGCTATTGCACTATACCCCAGGCACACTACAGCTTGCGACCACTTTGCGACCACTTTAGTCCAAAGAACCCACAGTCACCAGTGATGCCCAGACGTCGGCCACCATTGTTTTAGTCGCAAGGACGTCACTGGTGTGTATGGTTCTTTGGTCTAAGGTGGTCACAAGCTGTATTCTGACTGCAGTATTAAAGCCTAATACAATATGGCCGCCCAGAGGTTTGATACCGTTGCTTTGGCCGCGAGGAAGTCACAAGGAGGTCACAAGGAGGTCATACGGTCACAAGGAGGGCGTAAGGAGGTGGGTTCTTTGGGATTGGGGCTTCACATGGATTGCCACTTAGAATGAGGCACGCTATGCGGAAAAGGCCTTCTAGAGGCGTTTGATACCCAACCTGCCCTCTGATGACAGTGTTGAGAACTAACGATATTGTTAACAGCTATATATATGTGTGTGTCTTGTATTTGATGTATATGGGTCGTTTCATGGTCAATGTGGCCAAAGTGTTACATGAGGGTCAAAAATGAATATTGTGTATTTTCCTCATTGTTTCGCTGAGTAGCCAACTTGTGTCCATATATATACTGGTAATGTGAAGGAAAAGATAGTTGAGGTTACCATTTTGTCAGGAAAACAGACTAAATGAGTAGCCAGCCCCAAGTGTGGACTTATTAATCAACAAGTGTGGATCTATTAATCAAAACAAATATTTAAGAAAGTTTATTCCATGAAACAATTAATTGTTATGTTGTGATCCCCTAAGTATTAAAATGCACTGTAGAGAAATCTGTATAGGATGATTATTTTTTCACAATTTTGAGCTGTGGACATAACAGAATAGAAGGGGACACCAAAAATAATATGGGACTTCAATTTCAAAATTTGTTCATACAGCTTAGGAGGAAAATTATATTACTAGTCATTCAAAATATGCTTGCACATGCAACAGGACCAAGGGTTTTCTTCATTGAAGCTCTGGTAATTCAGAGAATAGTATATTCCCTGACAAAACTATCAGGAAACAAGCAGCGGACACAGCAGTTACGTCAAGAACCATTTTAATCACCATGGAATATTAGATATAAAATATATATATACTTGCCAGAAAAATGAACATTTATTTCAAGTAAGAGTCTCCTTTTATTATTTCAATGACTAACAGGTAATATTCAATGCAAACTAAAGGTCTAGTAGGCTGTAGAAAAGTCCACATTCTCCACGTAACAAATTCATGCCTTTAAAACACAATATTTTTGGAATGGACATGTTAACTTTTTTTTTACTATGTCACATTAGGCCTTAATTTGTTCAAATCTATCCCTCCAAAGTGTAAGAATACCAATTCGATAAAGAAAATACCTCCTCTACTCTTTCCATAATTGCTTTTGACCATTAGATACGGGAACATACATTGGCAACCATTTACCATGAAACGACCCGTATATTAAAGCTGCATAGTCTGATGAAAACATGAACATTTCAAAACCAAAACAATTATCTAGATTTTTTTTTGGAATTATTATTTTTTGGTCCATTAGTTGTTTAAGCAGGGGAAATTTCAGTCATAGACGACTGGTCTTCCTCATTCCACTGCTGATTCTACCTATCTAACTGTTGCACTTAGTAAACATTTGTTGCCACATATATCGGAATAGTGAGTAAATTTAATAGAATTTGTTACTGCAGAAGGTCAGAGTTTTGGTGTGCTTTCCAAAATTAATTTAGCATGTTTGCACTTCAAACAACTCAGAAGTTAGCCATTTAAAATAAAAGTGACTTCAAACTAAAGTAAGGTAGATTATAGCGATCAACCTAATATATTTATCTCAGAAAAATACAGAAACTTAAAACCATCGGACTATGCAACTTTAACATCTATGTTAGTAATAGATAGTTACCAGACGCAGCTGGTATCAGGGTGGCCAGGAGCCACTCACAGGTGGCGCCATAGTGGCAGAACTCGGAACTAACTCCTATGACAGTTGCATAGAACATTAGTAGGTAATAACTAATATATAGAAGAGAACGGATAAGTGGTAGTGTCCTTGTTTATATTCCCATAATAGATTATAGAGCATATATGCGTCCCGAGCGCAAGTGAAAATGTTAGCGCCGGAAGTATGGTCGGGCGGTGGTGGAGCCACCAGTCCCCGTATGAGTAAGGAGCAAATACATGCAGAGAGCCCATAGGCTAATAATATAATATTGGAATAATATAATATAATAAACATATAGAAAATCCCTTACGCTGCTTTATAGTTAGTATATTTATATACGTGTATAAAATCATCGGTATGAGGTATTTCTTATTATTTCTTATTATTATTATGATCCGTTATTATCCACTAACAGACCCAGATCTATTCACTGTGGCACTCATTTGCCTATGGTGGCGCCGCCACCGGCAGTTCTTGGTACTCATTCCTCAGAAACTGTATGGATCACTTGCTTTGAAAAGTTTTATTATTTGATAGGGCTATATTTTCCTGTCAAAGAGAAAAATAAACTCTCTCAATCCATCCCAGCTCTTTCTCTTTCTTCTCCACCTCAGCTAGGATAAGTTTATTCTCGCATAATGCTGATACATCCCATACATTTGAGGTATATATTATTAATAGTTTTTTTTAAATAAGCAAAATTCACCAAAAAGAAGTAGAGAGAAAAAGGTAATTGCATAAAGCACATGTAGGCTACCCATGTAAGGAGGAGTGGAAACGAGAAGCATGAGTATACACAAGTATACACAAGTATACACAAGTATACACAAGTATACACAAGTATACACAAGTATACACAAGTATACACAAGTATACACAAGTATACACAAGTATACACAAGTATACACAAGTATACACAAGTATACACAAGTATACACAAGTATACACAAGTATACACAAGTATACACAAGTATACACAAGTATACACAAGTATACACAAGTATACACAAGTATACACAAGTATACACAAGTATACACAAGTATACACACTTCACTCTTTGTAACTGACAAATAAATGGTCGGCGGTCGTTGCGGCGGGGTGCACCTACCAGACCATGACGAGCCCGCAGAGTCCGGGCAGCGAGATGCACAGCGTCACGTGGCGCCAGTTGGGTAGCAGCCAGGCACTCAGAGCCAGCACCCACATGCTGGCCGCCCAGAAGCACTGACACGTCATGCCCAGCAGAGTGCGCTGTGAGGCGGGAAACAGCTCGACCACGTACACGAAGCCGGCCAGCACGACGCCCTGCACACGCAAGTACACGCACACGTATACGCACACACATGTACGCACGTTACAACATGTACGCGCATCATGTACGCACACCACAACATGCACACACAAACACATGTACACACGTCACAACATGTGCACCACAGCATGTACGCACATCATGTATGCACAACATGTACGCACACCATGTACACACACCACAACATCCACACACATACACCATGTACACACACCATGTACGCACACCACAACATCCACACACATACACATACACATGTACGCACACCATGTACGCACACCACAACATCCACACACATACACCATGTACACACACCATGTACGCACACCACAATATCCACACACATACACATGTATGCACACCATGTATGCACACCACACCATCCACACACATACACCATGTACGCACACCATGTACGCACACCACAACATGTATGCATATCAGAACATACATACACAATGTTTGCACACCGTGTATGCACATCACAACATGCACACATACACCATGTATGCACACCATATATGCACACCATGTGCGCACATAACACACATAACACAACATGTATGGACATCAAAACATGCACACCACAACATGTACGCATACCACAACACACAATCACATGAATATCATGTACGTACACGATGTACACACAAACCAACATGCACACACATCGCAACATGCACCCACACCATGTATGCACATCGCAACACGCACGTCACACCATGTATGCACATCACAACACGCACATCACAACACGCACATCACACCAGGTATGCACATCGTAACACACACCATATACGCACATCACAACACGCACACCACAACATGTATGCATATCACAACACGCACATGCATAGGTGCAAACACACACGCACACACACATCCAAGAACACATGCAAAGACATACATGTATAGTTACATGCATACCAAAATACACACACACAGACAACACACACCAAGGCACACAAGCACACACACAATCAAACATGCACACAAGGAAGAAAATACAAGACAAGTTAAAAAGTTGTCCACTGTTCCCTCCTGATGGCCCTGTCACACTACGACGTAACGACGTCAACGTAGGGAGAACGTGAAGAACGTTGAACTTCTCGGCGTAGTATGCAAATTTGGGCACAAGTTGAACGTGGATGCAGCATAGTGGACGAGAGCGTAACGTCAGTAAAGCATAGTGCTGCCGTCATTCAACGAAAGAGGACAACGTCATTATGCTCACGGAATGTTATGAACGTTATTCCATCGCCAGAAGAATGTTACGTGACGTTACATACATCATGAGACGTTGAACGTACATTGAATGTACGTTCTCCTGACGTTCTCCTGATGTTCCCATTACGCCACATGGGCATTTCCACCTGGTTTAATGTGGGTCAACATAGTGGAACGTAGTTGAATGTAGTGAGCAGCGTTTGCCTAATGTCCATTTAACGTCATTGACGTTCGCTGAACGTGAACAGAATGTACGGCAAACGTAAACCCTTACGTTCGAGCTACGTCGAAATTTTTGAACATGTCCAAAACCTTGACGTAACTCGACGTAACACGATGTAATGTGATGTAGCTCGACGTCAGTCTAACGTCATTATGACGTCATCATAACGTAATCCAACGTACATCAACGTAATGACGAAAAATCACCACGTTAGGCTCACGTTCGCTCATTATGTCATAGTGTGACAGGGGTATAAGAACAGTCATCTATCGACAGACGCATCAAGTAGGGGGGGGCCTACGCTCCGTCCTGATATGACCTTATATGTTGCTAGCACGTAACACAACAATAACAAACAAATCAAGTACGGAACCGACATATAGCTCTGCCTCTACGTGTCTAACAGTATCATTTGTTGTTAATTATTTTGGATATAAGCAATTTTGAAAGCTGTACATTTTCATTGATGGACGCATCTCGTCCTTAGCCGTTCTAACCTCAATGTAGTGGCTGTTTCCAGAATGTGCATATCTGATTAAATCATTGCAAATATTCATGTATGGCACAATGGGTACCGACTTGTGACAGTGCGTACTAATGCCAACTTTATAGTGCTGTCCCACTGGGAGATCAGGCCACCAGCACCATGACCCGATATCCCAATCAGTCACATTATCCTGATACTGATCCAACCAGTCCTTACTCTATCATATTAATTAATACCAAGCACCGGGCTATGCAGCGACATGTAACAATTTTGTAAGTCATTGGGCTTGACTCGACCAGGAATTCAACTCGCAATCTTCCCCTCGGGAAACGTGCCCGCTACCAATTCAGGCCACCGTGTCCAGTCGTAACCGGGTATGGCGGACTCACCTGCTGGAGGATGCCGGTGACAAACTTGCAGACTGCGAAGGTGTTGTAGTCCTGCACGAAGGCGGTGATGACTCCGACCAGCGACATGCACACCACGGAGAAGACGAACACCTTCTTGCGGCCGATATTGTCGGACAGTACAGACATGACGAGGGCACCCAGCATCACGCCAACCACCAGGATGGTCTGCGACAGGTCGACCATGTACTGCCTGTCGCACACCAGGTCCCACTGCAAGCAGCACACCCACCTCAGCACACCCGCCTCTTAAACTTGCAGAGTCCGATGGTTTTGAGCTTCTGTCATTTTCCGAGATAAATATAATAGTTTGATCGTTCTAATCTACCTTACTTTAGTTTGAAGTAACTTTTACACTAAATGGCTAACTTTTGAGATATTTGATTTGAAGTGCAACCATTCAAAATTAATTTTGGCAAGCACGCCAACACTCTGACACCAGAGGTTTCAGCAGTAACGCATTCTTTTAAACTGCCTCAGTATTCCCTTCTATGTGGCACCAAATGCATAATAAGTGCACGAGTATCTAAGTTAGGTTGGTAGAATCAAATCTAGATAATTTTATAACTATTTTGGTTTTGAAAATTGTATGTTTTCATCGAACTATGCAGCTTTAACGTGCATAGTCCAATGAAAGCGTAAACTTTTCTAAACCAAAACACTCACTTAGATTTGATCCTACATTAATTGCATTGAGTAATATAAAACACACTGCATTTATATTAAAACCACAACACTATAATGTAGCTATAATATAGTTATAATATAACTGTATTATAGTTGCACTAGCCTGCCCCTTTGCGGCTATCCGGCCACTGCGACGTGACGCCACCTGGCGGTGTCTCATCACCTGCCCCGGCCCCTGGCGTGGCGCCACCTGACGGTGTCCCCCCCCCCCCCCCCCCCCTGCGGGGTGGCGACACCTGACGGCGTGCGGGCGTACCTCAGTGCCGATGGTGTAGGGGTGGGAGACGTCGTAGAGCCAGCCGTCTGGACAGGTGACCGTCCTGTTGGACGCCGCGCTGTACTCGGCCCACACGTGACACCTGTCTAGTGACGTCACGCCATCCGACGTCACATTCGGAATGGCGACGCTGACCTCTTGACCTTCAGGCAGACGACACCGATACTCAGGATCCATGCCTTGGCGGGAAGAAACGAGAGTTCAGGTCATCGGGTAGTACTAGTATCAGACTTGCCACATGAAACGGGTTAGCCGCATCCGATTCGGATTTTAGTTGTATAGTCCAATGAACTGTCATTTTCTGAGATAAATACATTAGATTGATCGCTGTAGACTACCTTACTTTAGTTTGAAGTAACTTTTATTTTAGATGGTTAATTTTCTAAATATTTGAAGTATAACCATGCATAATTAGTATTGGCAAGCACACCAAAACTCTGACACCATAGGTGTCTGCAGTAACAGGTTCTCTTAAATTGCATCTGTATTCCCTTCAGTGTGATGACAAATGTTTAATAAGTGCACCAGTATCTAAGTTAGATATGCATAATCAAATCTAGATAATTTTGTTGGTTTTGAAAATTTGATATTTTCATCGGACTATGCAACTTTAAGTATACAGCCATACTCCATTTGATACAGATATTCAGTTGAATTTATGGGAACATAAATGCGTAGCCACAGTGATGAATGATGATTGTGAATGTACGGTATTGTAATGTAGTTTGTTGTATACATGATTTGAGTAATACAATTATGTAATTGTATTCACACGTTTCTTATGGTATGCAGGACATATGTATATGAATTATTATGTGATACAGATTCATACAGATGCATACCGGATCTGAGGTGAAAAATGTAGATAGTCATCCAAAAAATGGGGCAGGTCATTAGTATGCTCAGCAACCACCGCAGGGCAGCATGTCTGAAATACAGTTAGGGTCCAACAGAGGGTGGCATATCTGTAGTAACATTAGTGTCCACCAGAGGGCAGCATACCTGTAGTACAGTTAGTGTCCACCAGAGGGCAGCACAGCTGTAACACAGTTAATGTCCACCAGATGGCAGTATACCTGTACTGCAATTAGTGTCCACCAGAGAGCAACATAACTGTAGTACAATTAGGGCATAATCGATTAATCGACTCTGGTCACCCGAGCCACTTTTTGGCGCATGCGCACATCCTGCAGACTCAGGTCGAATAATCGAATAAGCTTCTCCACGCTCGGGTGACAAAAATGGTGGCCGTTTTATTAGTTTTTTTAGTAGCCGATATAATTACAGCAAAATATGATTTAACTATTTTTATGATGGCATAGTTTAGTGATATTTCCATTTCATTAATCTATGTTATTACCAACAACAAAAATGTATGACTGGTACCGGTGGCTGTTATCCTGCAGGACGGTACCAGCGCAAATGTGACGTCATCGCTCCTTGTAAACCCCAGCCAAGAGGTGGGTTACTGGGGTTGGGTTGTTTTGCACACGGCACATGTATTTGTCGACTCCACTCGCGGAGTTCTATTTGAAATTCTGATGACTCGGGTGACCCGAGTCGCCCGGGTCGTGTTAATCGATTACGGCCTTAGTGTCTACCAGAGGGCAGCAAAACTGTAATACAATTAGTTTTGTTTTTGGGGAGTTTTCAGTCACATTGGTGCGCTGAAGGCTGCAAATCTGCAGCACTGTATGGGCATCGCTCAGAGCAGTCCCATGTGGTCGGGAGTTGGCTTCCAGAGAAATTGGGGAAGGAAAAAGGCAGCCCAAGAGCCCAATCGCAGTCCTCTGAGAGGGCCGAGGGAGGCTGGGTGGTTGGTGTAGTTTTACGCCCCAGTAAGACCCCAGGCCATACCAGGACGTGCACCAACTTGTGACAGCATGAACTCATGGTGACTTTATAGTGCTGCCCCACTGGGAAATCAGGCTGCCGGCACCATGACCTGATGTCCCACAGTCACATTATCCTGACAATGTGGACCCAGTCTACAATATTAGTGTCCATCAGAGGGTAGCATAACTGTAGTACAAATAGTGTCCATCAGAGGGCAGCATAACTGTAGTACAATTAGTGTCCACCAGAGGGCAGCATACCTATAGTATAATTAATGTCCACCAGAGGGCAGTACACATGTTGTACAGTCTGCAACTATCAGAGGGTGGCATAGCTGTAGTACATTTAGTGTTCACCAGAGGGCAGCATGCCAGTAGTACAGTTAGTGTCCACCAGAGGGTAGCATAACGGTAGTACAATTAGTGTCCACCAGAGGGCAGCATACCTATAGTACAATTAATGTCCACCAGAGGGCAGTACACATGTTGTACAGTCTGCAACAATCAGAGGGTGGCATAGCTGTAGTACATTTAGTGTTCACAGGCAGCATGCCAGTAGTACAGTTAGTGTCCACCGGAGGGCAGCATGCCAGTAGTACAGTTAATGTCCACCAGAGAGCAGCATACATGTAGTTCAGTGAGTGTCCACCAGTGCTTAGTACTACTAAATCCAGAAGGCTAAAGCTAGGGACAGACAGGATGCGTGCGTCATGCGGGCGGAATATACAAGTGGACGGCATGTGGTTCTCATGCAGAAATAGCGAACAAACTCTAGGCGTCTGGCACGCATAAAAAATTCTATATATAAATGATATTACCCGACTTGACTTTACCCGACCTCACTTTACCAGACCTCACTATAACCAACCTCACTTTACGCGACCTCACTTTACCCGACATCACTTTGCCCGACCTCGCTTTACCCGACCTCACTTAGCCCGACCTCACTTAACCCGACCTCACTTAGCCCGACCCCACTTTACCCGACCTAAGTCAAGTCAGGTAAAGTCAAGCAGACGCTCAACTCATTCAACCATCCAGTACCCTGCCCATCACATAAACCCACCCACACACACACTCACAGTCACACACACACACTCACCCACCCACCACTCACCCACCCACCCACCCACCCACCCACCCACAAACACACACACACACACACGCTGCTTCCCGGCGTGTGACCGACCTGTGAAGACGATGGACATCATCTGCCAGCCGGCCGGGAAGCCAATGAAGGTGGAGCCGATCACGAACAGCCCCAACTTCCAGCGGGAGCACGTCCCCAGCAGCTGCAGCGCACCGTCAGAGTCCATTCTGTAGTAGTGCGCGCCGAGCGGCGGCAGTGTGTGCAGTGGGTGGCAGTGGGTGCAGAATGGGCGGCAGGGTGTGATGAATGGGAGGCAGTGGGTGATGAATGGGAGGCAGTGTGTGCAGTGGGCGGCAGTGTGTGCAGAGTGGGCGGCAGTGTGTGATGAGTGGGTGGCAGTGCGTGATGAGTTGGTGGCAGTGCAGGCTGAGGCCGGCAGTGTGCGATCAATGGGCGGCAGTGTGCGCCGAGTTGGTGACAGTGTGCGTCGAGTTGTGACACTAACAGTGTATGCATGTGTGTTTGTATGTGTGTATGTATGTGTGTGAATGTGTGTGCATGTGTGTGTGCGTATGTGTGTGTATATGTGTATGTATGTGTGTGTATATGTGTGGGTGTGTGTGTGATGCTCCGAGTTTGTGCACTACCCTGCACTGTCCGCGGTGTTAAGCGCCGCTCTCCACACTGCCAGCATGCACCGCCAGGGTATTATTTATACACCCCCCAGTTAGCGGCGGCGGTGGGCAAGTCTACACCCGCTCACACCGTCACACTGCTCCGAGTCTACATCACCCGGCACTTTCTGACACTACCGGTTAGGCGCCACGCTCTGGGTGTCACACTGCGTCGGAGCTACATCACCCAGCGCTGCCTGACGCCACCATTTAGGTGCCACACTCTGTGCTGGTACAGTTGTCACACTGCTCCGAGTCTACATCATCCAGCACTTGTGACACTACCAGTTAGGCGCCACGCTCTGTGTATCACACTGCGTCGGTTCTACATCACTAAGCGCTGCCTGACGCTACCATTTAGGTGCCACTCTCTGAGCTGGCACAGTTGTCACACTGCACCAATTGTACATCATCCGCCACTTCTGACACTACCAGTTAGGCACCACGCTCTGTGTGTCACACTGCATCGCGTCTCCATCACCTAGCGCTGCCTGACGCTACCATTTAGGTGCCACGCTCTGTGCTGCTACAGTTGTCACACTGCACCGAGTCATCATCACCCAGCGCTGCGGGTTAGGCGCCACAATCTGTGCTGGTACAGTTGTCACACTGCACTGAGCCTACGTCCCCCAGCACTACCTGATGCTGCGGGCACAGCCGCCGATGGGGGCGTGCCCACGTGACCTCACATGACCTCACCTGACCTCACCTGACACAACAACCTGAATGCAGCATCGGTTGTCTACTGAAGCAGACCGGTGCAGTGTGTGTGTGTTGGTTTGCGGAAACGTCCTCTTTGCCATCCTCCTCATTCTCACCATTGTCAACCACCGGGTGATCCTCAGGAGATTCATGTGGCAATGGATGAAAAATAGGCCCATTTATGATGACTTGATATCCACCATCCCATCCAGCAATCCTGATATATGACCATAGATGTTGCTAGGGCGTGAGACTCCAACAAACACATGTCACAATCAACATGGGACCATTTCGATCACTATCAGGAGAGGCTTAAAGTCGCATAGTCCAAAGGTTTTGAGTTTCTGTCATTTTCTGAGATAAATATGTTAGGTTGGTCGTTATAATCTACCTTACTTTAGGTTGAAGTAACTTTTACTTTAAATGGCTAACTTTTGAGATATTTGAAGTTCAAAAGTGCAAAATTAATTTTGGCAAGCTTGTTTGACATATTATTTTGCCAATTCTTCCAACACTTTTTTCAACCCACGGGTTCGAACACTGGTAGAGTACCAAACCAATGACTTAAAAATTGATACTTATCCCTTCCTAGCCAGGAGCTCTGCATTATTAGGATAGCTGGTTGGGTCAGTGTCAGGATAATGTGACTGAGTGGGATATCAGGTCATGGTGCTGGTGTCCTGGTCTCCCAGTTGGGCAGTACTATAACGTCACCATGAGTGTGCACTGTCACATGTCAGTATCCGTCCTAATATGACCTTAGATGTTGCCAGGACGTAAAACTTCAACAACCAACCAATCAAACACTTTTTCTGTAGGGGTGTTTAGCAGCCCTGTATCATGTCGCCCTACAGGGAAAGTTTGTTATATTTAACGATGCCTCTAGAGCACATTGACTTTTATCATCGGCTATTGGATTTCAAACATATGGTCATTCTGACATATTTCTTTGGAGGAAACCTGCCGGTGCCAAATAGGCTACTTTCCGATAAGCAGCAAGGGGTCTTTTATATGCACTTTCCCACCAGCGGGACAGCACATACCACAGCCTTTGATGAACCAGTTGTGGACCACTGGTTGGAACGGAAGGCCTACAGGGCTGCGGGGATATAAATATCCTGATAGTAAGTCAACAGAGTTGAAGCATTCATACCCGATGACTCAGCTTGCTTCATTGATGTGTGAAAGATTGTGAGTCACTCATAGTCATACCCCAGTCACACGAGAGCCAGCGTCCGCCTCCAACCTCCTTACGCCCAAAAGGACGCCAACTTCCCAGCGTCCCATTCGATACATTGATTCAAATACGTGGTAGGTGCCAGGGATGCGCCAGGGAGGCGCCATGGCGGCGCCAACTCGCCAACCAAGGGGTCGGTGATCTGGCGGCACCAGGGTGGCGCCAGGGTGGTGCCAGGTCGCCAACCACTTGTTAATTGCGCCGACCAAACTGGACGCAAGGAGGTTGCAAGTGCAGCACTTGCAACCTCCTTGCATCCAAAATTTCCAAAATGGATGCCGGGAGGTTGGCGTCCTCATGGCGCCAGCACTTAAGGAGGGCATAGGGAGGACGCAATGAGGACGTTTTGACATCACGAATCGATCGTAAGCGAACGCAGGCCTCGTGTGACTTAGGGAGGAACTGCAGATATCATCGCCACACACAATTCACCGGGTCACTTTTACATCAGTTGGGTGAGTTATTGAGTAACACAGTGGAATAGAATGTCAGCAAGCGGAATGGAATGTCAACCAGTGGAATAGAATGTCAACAAGCGGAATGGAATGTCAACAAGCGGAATGGAATGTCAACAAGCGGAATGGAATGTCAACAAGCGGAATGGAATGTCAGCACCGGAAGTTGTCACCCCCTCTCTTTGGACTCTTCACACCACACATAGACTGGCTCGGGGACACCAATGCCTTGTAGAACACCCCCCCCCCCACACACACACACACCAAAAAAGACTAACAAAAAACAACTTCTTTTTTCTTAAACCCAACAAAGAAACAACAAAAAAGCAATTTAAAAAACCACACAAAACACACAAAAACTAATAATTTAAATCCCAATGCCAATCATGACTTCTTTGTTTCTTCTTTGAAAATTTGAAAGATTCAAGAGCAAACACTGACTGACAAATGCCATCCAGGCCGAAATGAAACTCTGACTACAACATTTGAGCTGAAGCTGCCATCATTCCGATAATCAAATCTGTTGTGTTGTTTCTTTTACAGCAGAAACTGCCACACCCCCTTATCACGCCCACTCAATATGAAATTGATAGATCTTTGCTGGAAAACACAACAATAAATTCTATTTGACAGAAAAGAACTAAAATAAATTTCCCGGTTTTGCGCCTGAGCCTTTCATTCGTTTTAGTAAGTCATTTAATCATAAGATCAATTCTACAATTCTCTCCTCAACATCATTACACTGGTTTTCCAGTAGATGAAAACAATTCAAGCCTTCCCAGAGTACGGGTGAATAACAATCATATCGAAGTCTGAGCAAACGCTGCCCTTGGTATGAACAAAGACCCTATAATACTAAGACGGCTCACTCCCTATCTCTCCCATGGTAATGTAAATTTTGCAGTGCCACCTTATGGTGGATTTGATCAGCCCGGCTGCTGGTTAGTGTTTCACATGTAAACACATACAATTATATTATACATGAGATTGGTAAGTATGAGTACACATCAATATGAAATTGCTATGGACAAATACACATCATCATCAGCATCATCATCATCATCATCACCATCATCACACATCTTTCACAATCATATATACATTCATACATATAATATAGCATCTGTTTAACCAAGAGAACAGCCAGTGCACCAAGTGGTGGGTTTGATCATTTTGGTTACACAGTACAGGCTGAGTGAGCCGTCTTAGTATTATAGGGTCTTTGGTATGAATCAACTACAGACAAGCTATCGAGTTGTTAGTTCCAGCACTCAACGTTTATCTATTTCGGTAGAGCGTTGAAGAATTCAGGGAGAATGCAAAAAAAAAAACACCAACCCAAAACAAGATGGCGACCACAGAATGCTCTAGATTCACTTTCTAAAGTTACATGATTGTATTATTATGTCACTGCAAATGTAATTAAACTAACCGTTTGGCTAGTTATTGGAGTTTCATGTCCTGGCAACATCTAAGGTAATGGTATGGGCACCAACCTTTGACAGTGCACACTCATGGTGACTTTATAGTGCTGCCCCACTGGGAGACCAAGCCACCAGCACCATGACCTGATATCCCACTAAGTCACATTATCCTGACACCGAGCCAACCAGTCATTACACTATCCTAATAATGCCAAGCACCTGCTAAGAAGCAACAAGTATCAATTTTCACTGCGGAAGCCCGAGCACTCCTTCTGGCGTTGGAGTGTATTGAGGTATCCAACCACACTAACTATGTTATATACAGTGATTCGTTCTCTTGCCTCCTGGCTGTTGCTGGACTGAAACCGAATCACCCTATTCTAGCAACAGTCATTTATAAAATGAACAAACTGGCAACAGATGGGTATGACATCCATCTGTGCTGGGTGCCTGGCCATGCCGGCATACAAGGAAATGAACGAGCTGATCGTGCTGCGAAGAAGGCCCTGAACTGTGATCTTGAACCGTGTCTGATCCCTCACTCTGATCTGAAACCACCTCATATAGTTTACTAAATAAATTCTATCAATTTAAAACTTTTCTTTTTCTATGGGAATTTGTTTCCCTTGACCACAAATATATGATTGTGAGCTTAGTAATTTAATGAGTGTCTATTGGCACATAATTGATTGTCTACTTTTACATGCAAAAGCAATGGTTTGAACAAAAAACAAACATTTCTCGCTGTGAATATGCCCTATGCTGCCGACATGGCGTAAAGCAACCACCAATCAATCAATCAAACCTATTGGCTTAACTTAGCATCATACAAAACCGAATGCTCGCCACCTCGCAGGCTGGCCCGCCGGCACTGACGTCACAGCACAGCCCGCAGCCCTCAGTCGCCGCTTGGACGCAAACTCGCGAACAACAACAAACCCAATTTTGCCGCTGCCCACCCCTCAACTACAAAAAGACATTAGATCGCCAGGGTTGAGATTGCCAAGTGGTCCTTTCACCTGATTAAATTCCTGACCTGATTGTAAGTGACTGTTCTGTGCTGAATAAATGCAAATTAGCTCACACCTGTCTTGTCATGAATTATACAACTCTGACTCACACATATTTATTCCACTGCTTAAAACGCAGTGGTGCTAAATTTGATCTATTTTGATAAATAAGTCTTTAGCGGTTGCCTTGTATTTCAAAGCTGATGCTTTTAAAGTCCGATGACAAAACAAAATCTAAATTTCGAAACTAAGACATTTATCTAGATTTGATCCTACATATTTAAATTAGATACTGATGAATTTATTAAAATTTGTGACTTCTTAGAATTTAATAGAAACTTGTACTGCGTTGGAATAATTTTGACATACACACTGATATTTATTTAATATGTTTTAACTTCAAATGTCTCTAAAGTTAACCATTTATAAGAAATGTTACTTCACATCTAAGGCATGGTAGATTATAACAATAAACCTAAAATATTTGTCTCAGGAAATGTCAGAAACTCAAAACCATCGCACTATTCAAATATAAGTGCTTAGAAACTGATTAAGCCCCGTTCACACAGCACAGCTTTAGGCCGAACTAGATAAGGCGAACTAGAGGAGGCGAATTAGGCGTCCTGTCCACACAAGCAGTACTTGGGGCAGTTTAAGGCGGAAATCGATCTCTGCGCATGAGCAAGTCCATACTAACTAGCGCCAGTTTCGGTTCGTCGACATCACCACGAGAGAGTGTGGGTTCGACCTAGATATGTATTGACTGAATCGTATTGTTTTGGAACGGTCAAAACTTCTTGTGGGCAGTGAAACCCTAAAAATAAATCATGAAAAAAATATCTGTGCACCTCTAGCCGGTTCATAGACCAAATTATATTATATAGTGTGACATGCTTAATCCACTTCAAGTAAACCGCTACCATCCACACAAGCAAGGTGGGCTGACTTAAGCTAGTTCACTTCATCTATACTACCTCGAGAGGTGGTTTACTTGAAGCAAACTTGGTGATTCGGCTCATGCCTAAGTTGCACTAACATCACGTCCACACGACCAATTTGAGTCGAACTAAAGGAGGCGAATTAGTTAAGCCGACTTAACTTGCCAGTGTGAACTGGGCTTAAGACTTCGAGGCACAAACATTTTGGTTATGTTGTGCTTAGAATTTGTATGTTTATGAATGGCATGTTTAATATTTTCGATTAGTACTGGGATTGTGTGATTAGAAACAGTGTATCATTAAAACTGAATATGTTTAAAAAATGAATGTTTATAAATGAGTGTCCGATGTTTTGTCCAGCAATACAAATGGGAAGAAAACAAGGCGGACAAAGGAAGAGGTGGAAGACAACATCAGGGAATGGACACGCCTGGAGTTCAGCGAGTTCCAGAGGGCGGCGGAGAACAGGGGAAAATGGAGAAAACTAGTTGCAAAGTCATCAGCGGTGCCCCGATGACCTTCCCCTTTAAGGTTGTTTGTTGGAGTTTTACATCCTTGCAACAACTAAGGTCATGTCAGGACTGGTACCGACTTGTAACAGTAACACGATCTACCAAAATGGGAGATGGACGCTCAACTCATTCGGCCATCCCGTATGTCCTCTTTAAGGGATTGGTGATGATTGGTTGATGATTGGTGATGATTGTTTGATGATTTGTGATGAGTGGTTGATGATGATGACGAAGGAACAAAAGCCAGTATATTTGCGATGAAATCAATTTCATGAGAGCAGGTCATGACAGACTCAGGAGACTCAAGTTACCAAGCCTCACGTTCAGAAGATTTTGTGGGGACATTATCAACACGCGGAAGTTCCTGAATGCTGAGTATAATGTGGATGAGGCCTTGCTATTCAGACGCATACAGGGAAGCAGTACCAGAGGTCACTCCAAGAAGCTTTTCAAACCAAGGTACAACAGCTCACCTTCTTTTCACAGCGAGTGATAAACATGTGGAAAGAGCTACAGGAAGAAGCGGTGGAAGCAGCTACCATAAATAAATTCAAGAATGCACTGGACAGGGCCTGGGCCAGAGAAACATTCCTGTACGATTTCGAGGCTGCATACCACTAGAGCTGACAGCTACGAGCTTTGTATAGGCTACCACAAGCCTGCATCAAAGAAGAGGATAATAATAATAATGAAGGAATTCTTTTTCATAACTAACCTATCCTCATGAATTCTAGGAATTTTTCTGAACCCATATTATAAAAAACCAAGCAGTTGAGACAATTGCTAGCATTTTCCGTGTCACGTATGCCCTACATGAGGTAATGCCTGATTAATATATATACCTACTTGAGCTCTTCGGTTCCGTTATTGCCCAGACTTCACCGGGCTCAGCGGATTTAGGAATCAGAGAACCTAACGTTTAAATTAAAAGGAATGTTTGGCTCAGCACTCTTGTCAATACAGCTATTTCAAGTAACTGCCAGCTGGTCTTTCAGGACCCATGATGTGTAAACACAACCCATTCAGAAACCAGTCAACTCTCACACTCAGACACTCAGACACTCAGACACTCAGACACTCAGACACTCAGACACTCAGACACTCAGACACTCACGCACTCACGCAATCACGCACTCACACACACACACTCACACACACACTCTCACCCACTCACACACTCACACACATACTCACATACTCACACTCACACACTCACACACTCACACACTGTTTCACACACTCACACACTGTTTCACACACTGTTTCACACACTCACACACTCACACACTCACACACTGTTTCACACACTCACACACACACTCACACTCACACTCACACACTCACACACTCACAAACTGTTTCACACACTCACACACTCACACACTGTTTCACACACTCACACATACCTCCACACCCACGTGTATACAGCACTCACACATGCCCACACGTACCTACACACTCACACCCCAACATACCCCAACAACACCACATCTAGAAACCCACACACCGAGACGCGCATACAAATATCCCCCACACCCACACACTCACACATACCTGCATCCTTGCACCACACTCCTCCATTAGGCCAAACAACAAATTGGTAATCCTCCCCACCCGTGTCTGAAAAATGGCCCGCCCCTGACTTCTTTTAGATTTTGTGTTTAAACCTTTGAATGGAGAGGACAGGTGAAGTGAGAAATGGAAAGGGGGAGTGGAGAGTGGAGTGGATGGAGTGAGAAATGGAAAGGGGAGTGAAGAGGGAGGGGAATGGACAGGGCAGTGCGGGAAAGGAATGGAGAGGAATTTGAGGGGTGATAGGGAGGGAACTGGGAAGGGGAAGGAGTGTGGGAGAGGGAGGGTGTTGGAGTGTGGGAGAGGGAGGGTGTTGGAGTGTGGGAGAGGGAGGGTGTTGGAGTGTGGGAGAGGGAGGGTGTTGGAGTGTGGGAGAGGGAGGGTGTTGGAGTGTGGGAGAGGGAGGGTGTTGGAGTGTGGGAGAGGGAGGGTGTTGGATGGGGAGGAGGAAGGGAATGTGAATGAGGGTGGCGGATAGAATGGCAGGGGCAGAGGAGAGGGGGAGGGGGAGGAGGCCGCCCGACCGACCCTGATTTTTTTTTCAAAAGGATGATCCCCAAACCTTTTTTTTATTTGGCCTTACCAGCAGATTCACCCACAGGCGCCCACCCTTCCACCCACCCACATCCACTTTCCCACCGGCACACCCACACACACCCACACATCCAACTTTACAAGCGTGATATCTCGCGCATGTGCAACATATTGCCTTCTGGGTCGCACCTTTTGTGTGCTCCTATGTGGCCGCTTATGGGGCGCCCTTTGTGTACTTGTTTATGGGGCGCCCTTTGGGTATTTGTTTATGGCGCGCCTTTTGCATACTTGTTTATGGGGCGCCCTTTGTGTACTTGTTGGGGCATTCTTTGTGTACTTGTTTATGGAGCGCCCTTTGTGTACTTATTTATGGGGTACCCTTTGTGTGCTTGTTTATGGGTCACCTTTTGTGTGCTTGTTTATTGGGTGCCTTTTGTGTACTTGTTTATGGGGCGCCCTTTGCGTACTTGTTTATGGGGCACCTTGTGTGTTCTCGTTTATGGGGTACCCTTTGTGTGCTTGTGTATGGGGCACCTTTTGTGTGCTTGTTTTGTGTACTTGTTTATGGGATGCCCTTTGCATACGTGTTTATGGGGCGCCCTCTGTGTACTTGTTTATGGGGCGCCGTTTGTGTGCTCATGTATGGGCCACCCTTTTTGTACTTGTTTATGGGGCACCCTTTGTGTACTTGTTATGGGGTGCCTTTTGTGTGCTTGTTTATGGGGCGCCCTTTGTGTACTTATATATGGGGCACCCTTTCTGTACTTGTTTATGGGATGCCTTTTGTGTGCTCGTTTATGGGGCACCCTTTGTACTTGTTTATGGGACACCCTTTGTGTGCTTGTTTGTGGCGCACGCATTGTGTACTTGTTTGTGGGGCGCCTTTTGTGTGCTCGTTTACGGGGCACCCTTTGTGTACTTGTTTATGGGATGCCCTTTGTGTATTTGTTCATGGGGCGCCCTTTGTGTACTTGTTTATGGGGTGGCATTTGTGTACTTGTTTATGGGGTACTCTTTGTGTGCTTGTTTATGGGGTGCCCTTAATGTACTTGTTTATGGGGAGCCTTTTGTGTACTTGTTTATGAGATGCCTTTTCTGTGCTCGTTTATGGGGCGCCCACCGTGTATTTTTTATGGGGCGCCCTTTGTGTACTTGTTTATGGGGCACCCTTTATGTACTTGTTTATGGGGCGCCCTTTGTGTACTTGTTTATGGGGTGCCTTTTGTGTGCTTATTTATGGGGTGCTTTTTGTGTGCTTGTTTATGGGGCGCCCTTTGTGTACTTGTTTATGGCGTGCCTTTTGTGTGCTTGTTTATGTGGCGGCCCTTTACAACTTGACCAGTCTCACATGAAGACTGCCCACTGTAAAGTGACGGCCTCCTATATTGCACCACCACTTTATTAATGCGTGTCTCCGTGGTCTAAGTTTATTATCAATCATTTTAACACTTCTCTAATTTTTTACTTAGCAGACATCTCTTTTAAAAAAAAAAATCGTTTTCCCAATGAACATTTAATTTTTTATGCAAACTGTTTGTATGTTACACTCGCACATTGTGTTTTAATCTTTTCACAAGCTCTCCAATAACATTAATAAAATATTGCCTTTCAATACAGTAGTGAGTTATGACTACAAACTCGGCTTCAAGCAATTCTAAGTGACACCTAGCGAAAATCCACCTCTGGCAAAGTGACAAGTAACTGGCATCATCTGGAATTCTCCTTGTGTCTAGGCTACTCTTTCTTATTCACTACTGAGTTGGTAGGCCATAACATGAATCAGGATGTCAACACCTCCTTTTCAAAGGCAGTCACTAATCCAAGAACTGACGAGGCTCAACTATTACCTACTCCACTACTGATTTGGTTTTCCATAAGCCACTATCCAGATTGCTACAGTATCGCATGTTCCCATGTAGTCACCTATCAGACTACAAACACAACTGAACTATTACTTATCCATTACTGAGTTGTTAGCCTATGGCACGTCTCAAACATCTTGTATTCCCACATGTTCACATGACAAGGCTCAACTATTACTTATCCACTACTGGTTTGTTAGCCTATGGCACATCTCAAACATCTTGTATTCCCAGGTGGCCACATGACAAGGCACAACTATTACTTATCCACTACTGGTTTGTTAGCCTATGGCACGTCTCGAACATCTTGTTTAGAGTAGATCACCATTCCAGCCGCGCGGTGCATTGTGGGATGCGTGGAAGACAAACAAACCCTTGCAAAGCACACTGGGTGCAGCTATGAAATGTGCTAGCTTCAGCTCATCTCAGCTCTTGTTTGAAACATAGAATACCATCTAAAGAAATATATATAATAAATTAAGATGTTAATCTTTTATCTAGCATTGTATTTAGATCAATGTAATGAGCACATCTTAGACCATCTGCATTTAGATTGAGACAAATCTGGGCACTCAGACTAGTGTTAGAGCCATAGCCATAGCTGAGTCAGTTTTACTCATTTTATTCATGTTTTTATTTATATCCTATGGTTAATGACATCTGTTGGCTAGGAAATGGGTAGGGTTAATAAGGCATTGGTTATATATAATAATAAGCCTGAGGGTGCAAGCTCTCACTCTACTTTCACTCTTTATACTCTTCTTTTCTCTCCTTGCCTGTATTGATTTCCTATTAGCCTGCCAGACGACGACTTTACACAAGTGGTCACCCATCCAAGTTCTGCCAAGACTCAACTATTACTTATCCACTACTGATTTGGTAGACTATAAGCATGTCTACAACACCTCGTATTCCCAGGTGGTCACCCATCCAAGTACTGATGAGACTCAACTATTACTTATCAACTACTGATTTGGTAGACTATAAGCATGTCTACAACACCTCGTATTCCCAGGTGGTCACTCATCCAAGTACTGACGAGACTCAACTATTACTTATCAACTACTGATTTGGTAGACTATAAGCATGTCTACAACACCTCGTATTCCCAGGTGGTCACTCATCCAAGTACTGACGAGACTCAACTATTACTTATCAACTACTGATTTGGTAGACTATAAGCATGTCTACAACACCTCGTATTCCCAGGTGGTCACCCATCCAAGTACTGACGAGACTCAACTATTACTTATCAACTACAGATTTGGTAGACTATAAGCATGTCTACAACACCTCGTAGTCCCAGGTGGTCACCCATCCAAGTACTGACGAGACTCAACTATTACTTATCAACTACTGATTTGGTAGACTATAAAGTATAAGCATGTCTACAACACCTCGTATTCCCAGGTGGTCACCCATCCAAGTACTGACGAGACTCAACTATTACTTATCAACTACTGATTTGGTAGACTATAAGCATGTCTACAACACCTCGTATTCCCAGGTGGTCACTCATCCAAGTTCTGCCAAAGCTCAATGCTGTGTACCTTCAATGATTGCATGAGGGATTGTAGTCTATGACAATATACATTGTAAGTACAAATAAAACTCTCCTGCCTGGGTGTGGAAATAAATACCCAGCATATAGTTGGTTGGTTTGGTTGGTTGTTGGAGTTTTACATCCTGGCAACATCTAAGGTCATATCAGGACGGCGACCAAGTTGTGACTGTGCACTCATGGCGACTTTATAGTGCTGCTCCACTGGGAAATCAGGCTGCTACCACCATGACCCAATATCACACTCAGTCACATTATCCTAACACTGAGCTAACCAGTACTTGCCATATCCTATTAATGCCGAGCGCCAGGCTAGGAAGCAGAAAGTAACTGGTTTGACTCAACCGAGAACCAAACTCCCGAACTCCCGCACGGGAGGCCCGCTCTCTCAATTCACTCACCGCGTCCGGTGCCAGTATATGGTAAAGCAGGCCTATTACAGCGTCACCAGGGCCAGTTCTCGGGTTGTTGGCGTCCCGAGCAAGCTGAACTTCGGCGCCCTTTACAAGTCTAATTTTAACAAATTTAACACTGATTTGGCGCCCCCGAGTGTGCGCGCCCGGGGTGACTGCCCGAGCTGCCGGTACATTCAGCCGGCTATGTAAACATGTTTCATTCCTTAATGCAACTGGTTTGGTGACCAACGAAACCCCATAATGCACCTCTTTTAGAATGACGAAATGATGTATGTGTCATGGTGGTGATGAAAATGGGAAAAATTGCACCTAGAGCGGGACTCGAACACACATCTCTTTGCATTCCGGGCCAGTGTGCTAACCATTACACCACCTAGGCTCCCTGATATCACCATACAACCCACGCCTACCTGTCTATGCGGCTCCTTGCCTGAGAGGTCAGTGCAGACCACTACACTCATCCCCCTGGAATTGTAAGTCTTTTACTGCTGACAATTACATACATACAGGCAATGCACTAACACATACATACACAGGGTAGGTTCAACAACTATGCATCGCGTAGCTTGTACAGGATGATGGTCACGGCAACCAGTGTCATGGGGGGTGATGAAAATGTGAAATATTGGGCCTAGAGCGGGACTCAAACCCACATCTCTTTGCATTCCAGGCCAGTGTGCTAACCATTACACCACCTAGGCTCCCTGATATCACCATATTACCCACGCCTACCTGTCTATGCGGCTCCTTGCCTGAGAGGTCAGTGCAGACCACTACATATGCAATATAATGTTTACAGGGCTATACAAACCTGTTTTATTCCTTAATGTAATTTGCTTCGGTTACAAATGACGTCCCATACTGCATCTCTGTTAGATTTACAAAAGGGGGTGTGCAAAATAATGTTTACAGGGCAAACCAATACCTGTTTTATGCCTTAATACAATGGTTTGTTGACAAACAATGCCCCATACTGCATCAGTGTTAAGATGACGAAATGATGTATCCACACACATATGTGTATGAGGATGGACAAAACCTGTTTTATTCCGTTATGTAATTGGTTTGGTGACAAACGACGCCCCATACTGTTTGTAACTGTGACGTGGGTGAGTTGATCTGTGTGCAGAGAGGAAGTGGAGCCAGCTGACCTGACGATCCTGCCGCAGCGGGGTGCTGATTACCATAACCAATGTGTGCCTAACCTTCAGACCACGGACCACAGCTGTAACTTGTAATAACCAATGTGTGCTTAACCTTCAGACCATGGACCAGAGATGTAACTTATAATAACCAATGTGTGCCTAACCTTCAGACCACGGACCAGAGATGTAACTTTTAATAACCAATGTGTGCCTAACCTTCAGACTCCGGACCAGAGGTGTAATTTGTAATAACCAATGTGTGCCTAACCTTCAGACTATGGACCAGAGATGTAACTTGTAATAACCAATGTGTGCCTAAGCTTCAGACTCCGGACCAGAGATGTAATTTGTAATAACCAATCTGTGCCTAACCTTCAGACTATGGACCAGAGATGTAACTTGTAATAACCAATGTGTGCCTAACCTTCAGACTCCGGACCAGAGATGTAATAGGACCAGAGATGTAACTTGTAATAACCAATGTGTGCCTAACCTTCAGACTCCGGACCAGAGATGTAATTTGTAATAACCAAAGTGTGCCTAACCTTCAGACCATGGACCAGCGATGTAACTTATAATAACCAATGTATGCCTAACCTTCAGTATGTGCTGTCCTGTCTGTGGGAAATTTTGCATTGGTTGCACTTCAAATATCTCAAAAGTTAGCCATTTAAAATAAAAGTAAGCTAAGGTAAGGTAGATTATAATGATCAACCTAATATTTGATCTCAGAAAATGACACAAACTCAAAACCGTCGGACCATGCAACTGTAGCATGCACCATTTCCCCCACACAAAGACCAACGCAAGTGTCGGGTACTGAAAAGGGAGCATTATTTAATGTGTATAAACTTTTCAGCACGAGCAAAAAGAACACTAAATATCCAGGTAAAAATTATAACACAATTTGTAAAGTGCCTGTCACACCTTACCGGATTGAGTACTGGACACATCCGGACAAATTTTCTAGTCCGGTGGTGTTCGGTATCAAAATGTACCGAAATGTTTCGAAATGTTGTGTTTTCGGGTCAAAGGCCGGCGGACGAAATGGACGCTAAACGGACAAGGAAGTACCTTAACGAATAGCCACCGGATGATAACCAGACGATAACCGGACGACACCGGATGACACCGTATGTAACCGGACAAGCAACGGTGAACCTACGGGCGAAAACCAAATGTCAAACGGACGGACCGAACATCAACCGGACATGTACCGGACTGTTAAAGGACGCACCGAAAACATATAAAAAAACGATGGACCGAATTCCCGCAACACCATCAACGGACTATTCAGGAAGCAAACTGGTGATGTAACGGATGGGTACCAGACATGAAACGGACAAAACGGACTAAACAGACTTAAACCGGACACCAACCATACACGTCAGTCCGGCGGTGTTCGGTACAAGTGGGGGGCGGGGGGTCTTGTAGAATTCTGGATTACAACTTGACTATGAAGACTGGTTGTGTAGGTGAATGCAGGCTGGGTAACACACTAGTGTGAGTATGAATGCAGGCTGGGTAACACACTAGTGTGAGTATGAATTCAGGCTGTCGAACATGTCTGTGTGAGTGTGAATGCAGGGGGAAATGATGGTGTGGGTGAATGCAGGCAGTGGGACACTCGCTAGTATGAGTGTTAATGCAGGCTGTGGAACATGCTGGTGTGGGTGTGAATATAGGCTGGGTAACACGCTGGTGTGGGTGAATGCAGGCTGGGTTACACGCTGGTGTGGGTGTGAATGCATGCTGGGTACCACGGTGGTATGCAGGCTGGGTTACACGCTAGTATGAGTGTGAATGCAAGCTGGGTAACACGCTGGTGTGAGTGTGAATACAGGCTGGGTAACACACTGGTGTGTGTGAATGCAGGCTGGGTACCATGCTGGTGTGAGTGTGAATGCAGGATGGGTTACACGCTAGTATGAGTGTGAATGCAGGCTGGGTAACACACTGGTGTGTGTGTGAATGCAGGCCGGGTTACACGCTGGTGTGGATGTGAATGCAGCCTGGGTTACACGCTGGTGTGGGTGTGAATGTAGGCTGGGTAACACACTGGTGTGGGTGTGAATGCAGGCTGGGTAACACGCTGCTGTGTGTGAATGCAGGCTGGGTAACACGCTGGTGTGGGTGTGTGTGAATGTAGGCTGGGTAACACGCTGGTGTGGGTGTGAATGCAGGCTGGGTAACACGCTGGTGTGGGTGTGAATGCAGGCTAGGTTACGTGTGAATGCAGGCTGGGTAACACGCTGGTGTGGGTGTGAATGCAGGCTGGGTAACACGCTGGTGTGGGTGTGAATGCAGGCTAGGTTACACACTAGTATGAGTGTGAATTCAGGCTGGGTTACACGCTGGTGTGGGTGTGAATGCAGGCTGGGTTACACGCTGGTGTGGGTGTGAATGCAGGCTGGGTACCACTCTGGTGTGGGTGTGAATGCAGGCTGGGTACCACTCTGGTGTGGGTTTGAATGCAGGCTGGGTTACACGCTGGTGGGGGTGTGAATGCAGGCTGGGTACCACTCTGGTGTGGGTTTGAATGCATGCTGGGTTACACGCTGGTGTGGGTGTGAATGCAGGCTGGGTTACACGCTGGTGTGGGTGTGAATGCAGGCTGGGTTACACGCTGGTGTGGGTGTAAATGCAGGCTGGGTACCACTCTGGTGTGGGTTTGAATGCAGGCTGGGTTACACGCTGGTGTGGGTGTGAATGCAGGCTGGGTTACATGGTGGTGTGAGTTTGAATGCAGGCTGGGTTACATGCTGGTGTGTATGTGAATGCAGGCCAGAGGGTTTGAATGCAGGCTGCAGACGGGGTGGGACTGTGTTGGTATTCTGATCTTCTCTGCCCTTTTCCTGCTGCATCATGGGAGGCTTCTGTTGACTCTAGCTACGTGCCTGCCTTGGTAAGTAACTGTCCTCTCACTTAGTCTCACATAGTCTCAGTGCTTGAAGGGGCTGCATACACAAGCCGAGGTCCGCAATGCACAAGTCGGTCGTGTAGCGTCGTAGAACTCGTATGTCTGCATGACTATGTTCATTCTCAATATCACGTTGGTTGTGAACAAATGGTAATGGATCAATCAACAAATGAAATAGGAATGTAAAAAAATAACGTTGTGAGGGTTTGTTTAAGTCACTTTAATAATTGGCGTTCATGGGGATTTGCGCCTGAATTCTTCATTTGAATAACTAATTCAATAATTCAAACTACCTCGATTAAAGACTGTCAACACAGTTGGTTGGTTGTTGGAGTTTAACGTCCTGGCAATATCTAAGGTCATATTAGGACGGGTACAATAGTTAAAGGCTAGAATGACAATTTGATCGCTTCGTGCCCTGCTTGTTTTGTCTATGAAAGTGAAAAATGAACCTCTATTCCAAAACTCATTAATTACCCAAATTTGATTGATTTTTCTGCAAACCAAGTCAGTCCACTTTCGGTTTGTTTGCAAAACCCTGTAAGTTCATTGTCAAATACTAATCTTTTGGAAATGTTGCAGAATCAAAGAACACACAATTAGAACTATCTTAAACGTGAAGTGTGTATTATGTATACAAAAGAACACCATTTCTTATTCATGAATATACCAATTTACTGATTTTGAAAGATCTTAGACGTTTTGTGAAACTGGCTGATTCTGCTTTGTAATCATAGCACATCCAGTCCTTTCAATACACATGAACAGTACCATGGTTCCTGAGAATCTCACAGTATTCCTCTGGCATTAATATTCTTTCCTTCTTTCGGATTTCTTGTTCGATCCTTCCAAACACTCGGTCTGCAGGAAGAAAATGATGCCCCTGTATTGGGAAATTGTATTCAACAGTAAGATTTGATTACTTCTGGCACTGTATGCAAACAACATGGATAAAATGTTAATGTTCTTATTTTGGCCATAGCAAGAATCTGAGAACAAACATAGAAGTTTAGTTTGACTGATGTCCATTAAACCTAAGTAATCATGTAATGCAGAAGCAATTCTATTGCTGTCTTTGGCATTCTGATGTTCAAGCCATGTATATAAATGAAGGTCATCTTTCCCCTGTGATTCCCCTCTACCTCGCTGATGAACAATACCAAACACTTACATGTATAACTGGCGAGAATAATAAGTTTGGGGACTTTGGAAGAACAAGATTTTCCATAACATCAAAACAGACGGTGAAACTATCTCCCACTTCATTCATCTTGTTGTAAAATTGACGGGCACAGTGACGATGCAACCCATACAGCAGAATATCTTCTTACTTTTCATCAGGGGTTTGCTTTAAACCGTATTTTAGGGCCGATTTAATGTAGGACTTAAGGGGTTTGGAAACAAAATTGATTTGCTCATTGGGTATTAGGGACTAAGAAGTGTTGTCTTCATTTGCTATCTCAATTTTCATGACCATGGGGTTTACGTGGTTTTGCACCTGAACCCCTCATATCCTACATATTCTAAATATCTTACAAAAATCTTATGTATATCTTACATATATCCTACATATCATAATATCCTGAATATCCTACATATGCAATCCTGCTTATCGGAAAGAGTAGCCTATGTGGCAGCAGTGGGTTTCCTCCAAAGAAATATGTCAGAATGACCATACGTTTGGCGTCCCATAGCCGATGATACAAATCAATGTGCTCTAGAGTCGTCGTTAAATAAAACAAGCCTTTTTTTGCATTTCAAAATGCTAGCCATGGCAACCTTCAACATGGATAGGTTTGATTGAGATGACTTAGTTTCCCCCCTATGCTACGATACATGTTTAATAAGTGCACCAATATCTAAGTTTCATATGTAGGATCAATCACCACCCACCCCAATGAGCCCCCCCCCCTGCCACCACCCTTAACCATCATGAACAAACCATCAACACACCAAACATCCTACACAACTCTCAACCTGTTTGAACACTATATAACACAGAGAAAATATATTGTTAACTATAAACGTGCCTTGTTTTATAAGAGAAAAATGTAACCCACAACGATTTTTTGAGTTTCCCCGGGTATACACTTTCTATTCGGTGCTGCTCCCCATTTCTGTATGAACTATAGTGACTGGTGTTGTACATTATACAGCAGGAGCCACTCCCTTAATTCAACAGGATCGGTGCTGTAACTAATATAGCACTGATCAAACTTAGATTATTTAGACTGTCAACTACAATAGTAAGATGGCCGGAAGACCAGTGCTCCGGTACTGACAAATATCATATTCAGATGAATAAATACTCTACCAAAAATTCTAGGTATGAGATATGGTTTCTAAGATGTTTGTCTTTCATTGTACTGTGCAGCTTTAAGTTAACTAAGACGTCTTTGCCCGCCATAGGAGAGACCAGATTTGTACAGGACCTCGGTGACATCTTGTAGCAGTCGGCAACCAGACCGGGCTCACCTCTAAATCTACACCGGGCGCGGTCACCGAATTGGCAGAGCGCGGGCCTCGCGCGCGGAAATCGGAAGTTTGGTTCCCAGTCGAGTCAAACTAATTACTTTAAAATTGATACTTGTCGCTTTGTAGCCTGGTGCTCAGCATTAATAAGATAGGTCAAGGATTGGTTAGCTCAGTGTCAGGATAATGTGCGTGAGTGGGATATCGGGTCATGGTGTCTATGGCCTGATTTCCCAGTGAGGCAGCACTATAAAGTCAGCATGAGTGTGCACTGTCACAAGTCAGTACCCATTCTGGTATGACCTTAGATGTTACCAGGACGTAAAACTCCCTCAACCAACCTGTAAATCTATATATTATATATATAGAGCAAAACCTCTCAATCCCGACCCTTCCACAGATTGACCACTCTCCTATATGGATAGCTCTATTTGGGTCCCAACAATACCACTGTAAGGATATTCTAACTCTCTAAACCGAGCACCTCTCTAAATGGACCACTTAAATGGTCGGTCGATTTAGAGAGGTTTTACTGTATATATACACACACTGCAAACTGCGTAGTCTATATATACATGGAGTGAGGATTTTTCACTTTAGATGGTTGGTGGGTGTAGTTTTACATCCTGGCAACATCTAGGTCATATCAGGATGGGTACTGATGGTTAAGAAACCAGGGACATTGGTCATTAATCGAGATTGGGGAGGAGAGGAGGAGTATTTGTTTGTTGGGGTTTTACATCCTAGCAACATCTCAGAACACACTTGTGACAGTAATAAACTCATGGTGAGTATGTGGTTGTGTGGATTTGTTTATGTGAGTGTGTTGGTGTGTTATTGTGTATGTTGGTGTGTTCGTGTGTTATAGTGTATGTGAGGGTGTGAGTGCGTGGATGAGTTGGTGTGTGAGTGTGTGGGTGTGTTGGTGTGTTGATATGTTTATGTGGGTGTGTGGGTGTGGGAGTGTGTTTGTGTTGTGATTGTGAGTGTGAGTGTGTGGCTGTTTTTTTTTTTTTTTACTAAATGTATTTTATTCAGTGAATAATGTCGTTTGTCAGTGCCAGAGGACTGGTCTTCCGGCCGTTCATTGCAATTTGTTGGTACATAAATGACAATATCAGTTGCAATAATAACCACATGAAAAACCTGTTCGATAATAGAAGCATAATATAAATTGACTATTCGTTGTAATAGTAACTGCATACAATTCCAATTCAACATATGTATTATGCATATGGTGAGCACGCATCAATAAATGTATAAGATGATTCTAGAATTGTCTTTAAACACTTCTTTCTTCCTTTGCTTTCTCTCTTCTCTTTTCAAAAAGATATAACATATCTCCAATACACAGATATATATTATATTGTAAATATGCAAATCAGTGGATCCAATCACCAATAACAAATGTGAGAAACCTGCCCATTTTTTAATCCCATCACAAGTGTTCTGTATTATGTGGCCTAATGACGGGATCGAGGTCTGAGATTGCACTTGCAGTGGGGACTTACATCAGACAGGTTTTATGTCAATTTAAAGGAAAATGTCATACCCCTGTCACACTACGACGTAACGAGCCAACGTGAGCCTAACGTGACGATTTTTCGTCATTACGTTGCCGTACGTTGGGTTACGTTATGATGACGTCATAATGACGTTAGAGTGACGTCGAGCTACGTCATATTACGTCGTGTTACGTCGGCGCGCGTCAAGGTTTTGAACCTGTTCAAAACTTTCGACGTATCTCGACGTGAAGCCGTCACGTCGGGATGACGTGACAATGACGTTAGGTAGACGTTCCGCGATCGTTATAGCAGCGTAAATGACGTTAGAGTCACGTTATGTCACGTCAGACCGACGGCCCGGGTGGGAGCAAGGTGTGGGCAGCTTTTTGCACGTTACGGTCACGTTATGGTCACGTTACGGTCACGTTACGGTCACGTTACGGTCACGTTACGGTCACGGTTACGGTCACGTTACGGTCACGTTACGGTCACGTTACGGTCACGTTACGGTCACGTTACGGTCACGTTACGTTGGCGTTACGGTCACGTTACGTCCACGTCGCACCCGTTACGGCGACGTTACGCTCACGTTACACTAACGCCCGGTCACGTCGCCAATTACACCTCCCCCCTAACGTTGTCACGTTACAGCTAAGGTCACGTCGTACACCAACGTTACTTTCACGTTACGCTCACGTCCACAATTTGCATATTACGCCCATAACGTCGACGTAATATAATTATTTTCACGTTCTGCCTACGGTGACGTAGTCACGTCGTAGTGTGACAGGGCCATCAGGTAATAGGTTTTGAAAGTATGTAAGCATATGTGTCTGTAGGTGTGTGGGTGTATGATTATGTGGATGTGTAGGTGTGTTCGTGTGTGGGTGTATGTGTGTGGATGTATGATGGATGAGTATGTGAGTATGTGGGTGTGGGTGTGAGGTGTGTGATGTGTTGGTGTGTGGGTGTTAGGTCGGTGTATCTGGATGTATGAGTACGTGAGTATGTGGGTGTGATGTGTGTGTCTGATGTGTTGGTGTGTGGGTGTTAGGGTGGGTGTATGTGGATGTGTGAGTATGTGGGTGTGAGGTATGTGTGATGTGTTGGTGTGTGGGTGTTAGGGTGGGTGCATGTGGATGTGTGAGTATGTGGGTGTGAGGTATGTGTGATGTGTTGGTGTGTGGGTGTTAGGGTGGTTGTATGTGGATGTGTGAGTATGTGAGTATGTGGGTGTGAGGTGTGTGTGATGTGTGGTGTGTGGGTGTTAGGGTGGGTGTATGTGGATGTGTGAGTATGTGGGTGTGAGGTAGTGTGGATGTGTTGGTGTGTGGGTGTGTTGGGTGGTGTATGTGGATGTGTGGTATGTGTGTATGTGGGTGTGAGGTGTGGTGTGATGTGTGGTGTGTGGGTGTTAGGGTGGGTGTATGTGGATGTGTGAGTATGTGGGTGTGAGGTATGTGTGATGTGTTGGTGTGTGGGTGTTAGGGTGGGTGTATGTGGATGTGTGAGTATGTGGGTGTGAGGTATGTGTGATGTGTTGGTGTGTGGGTGTTAGGGTGGGTGTATGTGGATGTGTGAGTATGTGGGTGTGTGGTGTGTGGTGTTGGGTGTGTGGGGTGTTAGGGTGGGTGGTATGTGGAGTGTGTGTATGTGGGTGTGAGGTAGTGTGATGTGTTGGTGTGTGGGTGTTAGGGTGGGTGTATGTGGATGTGTGAGTATGTGGGTGTGAGGTATGTGTGATGTGTTGGTGTGTGGGTGTTAGGGTGGGTGTATGTGGATGTGTGAGTATGTGAGTATGTGGGTGTGAGGTGTGTGTGATGTGTTGGTGTGTGGGTGTTAGGGTGGGTGTATGTGGATGTGTGAGTATGTGTGTGTGAGGTGTGTGTGATGTGTTGGTGAGTATGTTGGTGTGTATGTGGGTGTGTGAGTGTGTTGATGTGTATATATAGGCTTGTGAGTGTGTGTGTGGGTGCGTAAGTGTGTTGACGTGTGTATGTAGGTGTGTGAGTATGTGTGTGGGTGTGTGAGTGTGTTGATGTGTGTATGTAGGTGTGTGGGTATGTGTGTGTGGGTGGGTGAGTGTGTTGATGTGTGTATATAGGTGTGTGTGGGTACGTGAGTGTGTTGACATGTGTATGTAGGTGTGTGAGTATGTGTGTGTGGGTGTGTGAGTGTGTTGACATGTGTATGTAGGTGTGTGAGTATGTGTATATGTGTGTATGGGTGTGTGAGTGTGTTAATGCATGTATGTAGGTGTGTGAGTATGTGTGTGAGTGTGTGGAATGTATATAGGTGTGTATGTATGTTTGGGTGTGTGAGTGTGTTGATGTGTGTATGTAGGTGTCTAAGTGTGTCTGAGTATGTGTGTGAGAGTGTGTTGATGTGTGTATATA
This sequence comes from Branchipolynoe longqiensis, assembly GCA_030323885.1. NCBI lineage: Eukaryota > Metazoa > Annelida > Polychaeta > Phyllodocida > Polynoidae > Branchipolynoe > Branchipolynoe longqiensis. The sequence continues at coordinate 91,012,564 of CM059196.1, read as the reverse complement.
GGTTTGTGAGTATGTGAGTATGTGGGTGTGTGAGTGTGTTGATGTGTGTATGTAGGTTTATGAGTATGTGTGTGTTGGTGCGTAATTGTGTTGATGTGTGTATGTAGGTGTGTGGGTGTGTGAGTGTGTTGATGTATGTATATAGATTTATGAGTATGAGAATATGTGGGTGTGTGAGTGTGTTGATGTGTGTATGTAGGTTTATGAGTATGTGTGTGTGGGTGCGTGATTGTGTTGATGTGTATGTAGGTGTGTGGGTGTGTATTGATGTGTGTATATAGATTTATGAGTATGAGAATATGTGGGTGTGTGAGTGTGTTGATGTGTGTATGTAGGTTTATGAGTATGTGTGTGTGGGTGCGTGTGTGTGTTGATGTGTGTATGTAGGTGTGTGGGTGTGTGAGTGTGTTGATGTGTGTATATAGATGTATGAGTATGAGAATATGTGGGTGTGTGAGTGTGTTGATGTGTGTATGTCGGTTTATGAGTATGTGTGTGCGGGTGTGTGATTGTGTTGATGTGTGTATGTAGGTGTGTGTGAGTGTGTTGATGTATGTATATAGGTTTATGAGTATGAGAATATGTGGGTGTGTGAGTGTGTTGATGTGTGTATGTAGGTTTATGAGTATGTGTGTGTGGGTGTGTGATTGTGTTGATGTGTGTATGTAGGTGTGTGGGTGCGTGAGTGTGTTGATGTATGTATATAGGTTTGTGAGTATGAGAATATGTGGGTGTGTGAGTGTGTTGATGTGTGTATGTAGGTTTATGAGTATGTGTGTGTGGGTGCGTGATTGTGTTGATGTGTGTATGTAGGTGTGTGGGTGTGTGAGTGCCTTGATGTGTGTATGTAGGTTTATGAGTATGTGTGTGTGGGTGTGTGAGTGTGTTGATGTGTGTATGTAGGTTTATGAGTATGTGTGTGTGGGTGTGTGAGTGCCTTGATGTGTGTATGTAGGTGTGTGGGTGTGTGAGTGCCTTGATGTGTGTATGTAGGTTTATGAGTATGTGTGTGTGGGTGTGTGAGTGCCTTGATGTGTGTATGTAGGTTTATGAGTATGTGTGTGTGGGTGTGTGAGTGCCTTGATGTGTGTATGTAGGTTTATGAGTATGTGTGTGTGGGTATTGAGTGGTTGATGTGTGTGTGTAGGTGTGTGGGTGTGTGAGTGTCTTGATGTGTGTATGTAGGTTTATGAGTATGTGTGTGTGGGTGTGTGAGTGCCTTGATGTGTGTATGTAGGTGTGTGGTGTGTGTGAGTGTGGTGAGTGTGTATGTAGGTTTATGAGTATGTGTGTGTGGGTGTGTGAGTGCCTTGATGTGTGTATGTAGGTTTATGAGTATGTGTGTGGGTGTGTGAGTGCCTTGATGTGTGTATGTAGGTTTATGAGTATGTGTGTGTGGGTGTGTGAGTGCCTTGATGTGTGTATGTAGGTGTGTGGGTGTGTGAGTGTGTTGATGTGTGTATGTAGGTTTATGAGTATGTGTGTGTGGGTGTTTGATTGCCTTGATGTGTGTATGTCGGTGTGTGGGTGTGTGAGTGCCTTGATGTGTGTATGTAGGTTTATGAGTATGTGAGTATGTGGGTGTGTGAGTGCCTTGATGTGTGTATGTAGGTTTATGAGTATGTGTGTGTGGGTGTGTGAGTGCCTTGATGTGTGTATGTAGGTGTGTGGGTGTGTGAGTGCCTTGATGTGTGTATGTAGGTTTATGAGTATGTGTGTGTGGGTGTGTGAGTGCCTTGATGTGTGTATGTAGGTGTGTGGGTGTGTGTGGGTGGGTGAGGACACTAGTGACAGGCTGTAACGGGAGGCTGCTCGGCCACCCTCAGCTAAACGGGAGGCTGTAGTCGAAACGCCCTCCCCGCCCCCCCCCCCCCTCCGACCCCCAGATCGGGTAACCCGCCCTGACAGTTGGAAGCAACACCAGGACCCTGAGAACCTGCCACCGGCTCACCTAGAAAGGTCAAGGGTCAATCAGTGGGGGAGGGGCCCAGCACATGGAGGGGCCTAGATACAAGATTCACCCCATACTTCCAGTACAGGGGTGAATGACAACGTAGTCTAAATACGGGCGAAAATAGTTTCAGTATGGAACAGGAAGTAGAATGCCTGCACCAGTGTCAAATGGTAACTTATATCAGCACAGAGTTGGTGAAATGGGAGAGAATGCAAAAAGACAACATGGCGGCCAGAGAACGCCATCGATGTCACTTTTAAATTGCATTAACGTATATGTTTTATTATATTTTCCTAACTCAAAAGTAGCGGGTGAATATGAAGACGTACATCAAGCATATATTGTGCTTCTTAAATTAAGAATTTACCAGCTCAGTTAATTTCCCCAGTATGTTGAAATTCTTCGCCAGCTTCTCTAAAGGGTTGGTTTTCACCCCTGTACTGTAAGTACGGGGTGAATCTTTTATCTAGGACTAGGAGGGGCCCAGCACACATGGCGACATTTGCCATAGAGCACCTGCATTGAGCTGCCACCCACGCCTTCAGTGCCAGTGGGGCAGCACTATAAAGTCGCCATGAATGTGCACTGTCACAAGTCTGTGCATGTCCTGATATGACCTTATTTGTTGGGAGGACGTAAAACTCCAAAACCAACCAACCAATCGATAGGTGTCTCATAGATGTCCCACAAGTGTCCCACAACCCACAGGTGTCTCACACCTGTGGGGACACCTCAGGGGGGCACCTCAGGGGGACACCTCAGGGGGACACCTCAGGGGGACACCTCAGGGGGACACCTCAGGAGGACACCTCAGGGGGACACCTCAGGGGAACACCTCAGGGGGACACCTCAGGGGGACACCTCAGGGGGACACCTCGGGGGAACGTCTGTGTGGGGACACCTGTGTGGGGACATCTGTGGGGGGACACCTGTGGGGGACACTTGTGGGGGGACACCTGTGTGGGACACCTGTTGGGGGACACCTGTGGGGGACACTTGTGGCGGGACACTTGTGGGGGGGACACTTGTGGGGGACACCTATGGGGGCACCTGTGGGGACACCTGTGGGAATACCTGTGGGGACACCTGTGGGGACACCTGTGGGGACACCAATGGGGACATCTGTGGATTGTGGGACACTTGTGGGGGACACCTGTGGGGGACACCTGTGGGGACACCTGTGGGGACACCTGTGGGAATACCTGTGGGGACACCTGTGGGGACACCTGTGGGGACATCTGTGGGGACACCTGTGGGGACACCTGTGGATTGTGGGACTCTTGCGGGGGTACACCTGTGGGAAGACACGTGCGGGGAGACACCTGCGGAACCCACAGGTGTTCCCCGGGTGTCCCACAAGGGGCCCACAGGTGTGAAACAGATCTATGCCCAAACTACCTGTGTGAAACCTCCATGTCTTCACGCTCCTTCCCGGGTCTAAAGTATTGCAGCACAGATCGGAATGTCATTGTACACATACCGTGCTAATCCAATGTGGAGGCTATTTCCAGCCGCTCAGCCCACGTGGGGAGTGGGGTGGGTGCGGAGGTGGGGGTGGGGGTGGGGAGGACTTCCACCTGGCGGCAAGTGGGATGTACTATTACGAAGGAGGACACATCTCACTGAGACCTGCTACATAAGGCTGATCATGATTTGTTTGTTTGTTGTTGTTTTACGTCCTAGCAACATATAAGGTCATATCAGGACGGGTACCTACTTGTGGGCTGATCGTGATGGATGACCTCCACCACCAATTCTCCCTCTGACGGCAGGGGAAGAACTTAAACTCTCTTATTAATAACTTGCAGATCAGTCTGTTGGAATTTCTATAAAGATAAACAGTGAACAATGTACTAGACTACTAACAGGCTGAAACTTACAATCCTCCAAACATTGTTTATCCCATTATTACTAACAAGCTACTTACCCAAACTACTTCATCTAGTCAACAACGCACCCAACGTATTAATTAATCTTTCAAACACAACCCTGCACTTAACCACACTCATCTAACAGAATAAACACAATATTCTACTAGCACCACATCTCAAAAAGCTATAGCCAATAACATGGCAATTACACAATTCACGCTACAACTGCACCAGTATGAAAACCTGCGATACAAAACCATACACCGAACCACTCCATAACTAACATATCTACTCAATAAACATGTCTAACATTTCCACATTTGCACTTTCCATAAGTGTGATGAACAATGCTAAACCGCAGCTCTAACAGCAGATCGCCAATGTCATACCATTAGCCCCGCAGCACTATCAGCGTATTCCAATGTTATGCTAATTCTGCCCCGCAGCACTATCAGCGTATTCCAATGTTATGCTAATTCTGCCCCGCAGCACTATCAGCGTATTCCAATGCTATGCTACCTGCCCCGCAGCACTATCAGTGTATTCCAATGCTATGCTACCTGCCCCACAACACTATAAGCGTATGCCAATACTATACTACAAGCCCCGCAGCACTATCACTTCTCAGCGTATTCCATACTATACTACCTGCCCCACAAGGCTATCAGCGCGTGCCCATGCTATGCTACCTGCCCCGCAGCACTATCAGCGTATTCCAATGCTATGCTACTTGCCCCCCAGCACTATCGGCGTATGCCAATACTATACTACCTGCCCTGCAGCACTATCACTATCAGCGTATTCCAATAATATACTACCTGCCCCGCAGCACTATCAGTGTATTCCAATACTATACTACCAGCCCCGCAGCACTATCAGTGTATTCCAATAATATACTACCTGCTCTGCAGCACTATCAGCGTATTCCAATACTATACTACCTGCCCCACAGCACTATCACTATCAGCGTATTCCAATAATATACTACCAGCCCTGCAGCACTATCAGCATATTCCAATAATATACTACCTGCTCCGCAGCACTATCAGCGTATTCCAATGCTATACTACCTGCCCCGCAGCACTATCACTATCAGCGTATTCCAATAATATACTACCTGCTCCGCAGCAATATCAGCGTATTCCAATACTATACTACCAGCCCTGCAGCACTATCAGTGTATTCCAATACTATACTACTTGCCCCGCACCACTATCAGCATGTGCCAATAATATACTATCTGCCCCACAGCACTATCAGTGTATTCCAATACTAGACTACCAGCCCCGCAGCACTATCAGTGTATTCCAATACTATACTACCTGCCCCGCAGCACTATCAGTGTATTCCAATACTATACTACCTGTCCCGCAGCACTATCAGCATGTGCCAATACTATACTACCTGCCCCGCAGCACTGTCAGCATATTCCAATACTATACTACCAGCCCCGCAGCACTATCAGCGTATGCCAATACTAAACTACCAGCCCCGCAGCACTATCAGCATATTCCAATACTATACTACCAGCCCCGCAGCACTATCAGTGTATGCCAATACTAAACTACCAGCCCCGCAGCACTATCAGTGTATTCCAATACTAGACTACCAGCCCCGCAGCACTATCAGTGTATTCCAATACTATACTACCTGCCCCGCAGCACTATCAGTGTATTCCAATACTATACTACCTGTCCCGCAGCACTATCAGCATGTGCCAATACTATACTAGCTGCCCCGCACCACTATCAGCGTGTGCCAATACTATACTACCTGTCCCGCAGGACTATCAGCGTGTGCCAATACTATACTACCTGCCCCGCAGCACTGTCAGCATATTCCAATACTATACTACCAGCCCCGCAGCATTATCAGCGTATGCCAATACTAAACTACCAGCCCCGCAGCACTATCAGCATATTCCAATACTATACTACCAGCCCCACAGCACTATCAGTGTATGCCAATACTAAACTACCAGCCCCGCAGCACTATCAGCATATTCCAATACTATACTACCAGCCCTGCAGCACTATCAGCGCATGCCAATACTATACCTCCTGTCCCGCAGCACTATCAGCGTGTGCCAATACTATACTACCTGCCCCGAAGCACTGTCAGCATATTCCAATACTATACTACCAGCCCCGCAGCACTATCAGCATATTCCAATACTATACTACCAGCCCCGTAGCACTATAACTAGTATCAGCGCGTGCCAATACTATACCACCAGCCCGCTGGGATTTTCTTTCTCAACTAACCACACCATTTACATTCCGGACTAGGGTACGAACCATTACACCAGCTAGGCTCCCCGATGTCATCAGCCTATCCACTCCTACCTGTCTATGCGGCTCCTTCCCTGAGAGGTCAGTGCAGACTACTACAATATAGATGTAAACATTTACTGAAGTTCACATGAAGTTCACCTGGTGTCAAGCTAAGTAGGTTGAATCGGTGGTGGCTCTCATGTAACAGATGGGCATTGACGGCAAATGGCAGAGGACGATGAAAGGGGAGTCGGTTTTGGTTTGAGTGATGGATTTCTCTGAATGCACCGGACACGGGATACAATTCCAAATTAGAATTAGATAAATAAGAGAAGTCGGGTGAAGGATTGGGGAGTGAGGGTCTAGGTTAGGCCAAGGGGTAGATACAATAGTCCCCCCTGTAATATATGTGTAAAAGACATCCAGGCACGAGCAGAGAACAAAGGAATAGGTCAATGAGATGATGTCAGAGCCACAGGGTGCCGGCGGTTCAGGTCCCTAGACAGTGAATAAAGCATTCAGTATCCAGAAGTCAAAGTGTTCAGACATCATACTTTCACATGGAGTCAGATAAGGACAATGCCATCTGCAAACATGCTGCCGGGTCTCAGGCCGCCGGGTCAGCTCGTCCTCTGCAACAACGCATGATCAAACTGGAAAACATGGATCAGAGCATATAACATATATCATGCCACAGCTTCAGGAGTCATTATGAAAACAGAATGAGTGCAATGCTGTATCTTCCTTCACGTCACAGGTGAAGAAACCCAGAAAGTTTTTGCCAACATGGCCATCACGCTTGCCAAACAGGACAACATCGGGCCGTTAATGGAGGCATTTCAAGCATACTGTACCGGTAAATCAAACTTAATAATAATACATTACCGTTTCAACTCACATAATCACATATGTCCACATATATCACGGCCCTCAGGGACAGAGTGAAAGATTATGAATATGGACCAATTGAAGAATCACTTTAGCGTGATTGTTTGGTTGCTGGTGTCAAGAACATGACATTGAGAAACAAGATGCTTCTCACAATCGAAAAGTGCATTAATATGCGTGAACTCAGTGAATTTAGTGCTGACCAGTTGGAAGAAAAGAAATAGGGTGTGGAGATCAAAGAAATCGATTTTCTGAACAGATATGCAAATGCACGTACCGATGCACCGGTGGTGCATCCGGCCAGGCTGCCATCTTGGAAGGCCGGAAACACCACCGGTGCAAGCGAATTCAAGATTCAATGTCAAAACTGTGGTTATGAACACCAATGTGGATTTTGTCCGGTGAAGGGCAAGATTTGTGTTGCCTGCAAGAAGGTCGGGCACTTCGGGAAGGTTTGCCGCAGCAAACTTGGCAGGGTCGATGAGTTGACTGTGGAAGAACCCGACCATCAAAACAACGAACAAAACCCAGATCCGGTGGAAGTCAATGTGTTGACGACAGATCTGTTTCTCAGTGTTATCAAGCACAACACCGAATAAGACAGCGAGCTCTGGTGTGCGACCGTCCAAGTGAATGGTCATCCAGTCAAGTTCAAGCTCGACACAGGCTCGGAGGCGAATGTTCTTCCTGAGAAATGTCTTCGACAGGATCGCATCGGTGTGACTGACTGACACCATCGGTGTGACATTCTCGGGGCATCAGATCACTCCCGATGGTGAGGCTTCGGTCGAGATCGATGACAGAGACTTTGTATTCCACATGGTGCGGGACTGCCAACCTATTTTGGGGAAACAGGCTTGTGTTGTGCTGAACCTGTTGGCACGGGTTGATGGGGTGAACACTGGCATACCGAGGAACATTTCCACCCCGAACAACACCCACAGCCCACGAGCCGATGATCTGGCAAGCAAATATAAAGATGTTTTTCAAGGATTAGGCTTGATAAGATCGAATGCTGTCATTCATATTGACAAACGAGTCAGGTAACATGTTGTATAGAAACAGAGTACAAATTATAAGGGCACCGGAGGCTACACAGCCTGAACCAGTCAGACAGGCACAGAACATGCTGACAAGTCAGAGAGATGTAAACAACGCAGCTAATCTAACTACATCAGGTCGAGTGATTAGGCAAGCGGACAGGCTAGACCTCTAAAGGTTAGAGAGCTGCCAGCTGTAATGACACACTAAAACTATGTGCATGTTAGCATTAAGAAAATATGTTCATTGTTTATTTCAAAGTTCACATTATGTCATAGGGAGGCTACATAGCCAGACAATAACCCAAAGGACATGAGTGAATGGGTATATGCAGACATTGGCTAAACATGGTCAAAGACTACAACATTACGGCATTATGTCACTATGTGTTATTTTCATATTGTGCTTTAACCTGTAAACCCAATGTACATGTAACCATCTTTAGTATATATGTTTATATCTCAAAAATACTTGTGAAGGGGGGGATGTAATATATGCGTAAACGACATCCAGGCATGAGCAGAGAACAAAGGAATATGTAAATGAAATGACATCAGAGGCACAGGGTGCCGGTGGTTCAGGTCCCTGGATGGTGAATAAAGCATTCAGTATCCAGAAGTCAAAGTGTTCAGATGTCATACTTTCACACCCCCTGCACAGCGAAGGGGTGAACGATAAGCATGTCTAAATCCGAACAAAAACTGCTTTTGGTAGGAATCAACTGCAAACCAGCTGTGCAGGTCCTGGTCCCAGTGCGCGGTGTTGATCTATATTGACATACAGTTCAGGAAGTGGGAGAGAAGCACTATCAGAAAATGCAAAGAAAATACCCCCAAAAAATGAACGCGATCACTGAATTCACTCGATTAAAGTTTTCTCTATAAAGGTTGCTGGCTATGACAGATCAGTATTTGAACAATATATTTAGCATATTCAGTTGTAAATGACTTTAAAATTGATACTTGTCGCTTCCTAGCCAGGCGCTCTGCATTATTAGGATAGGACAACGAGCAGTGGAATGAGGAAGACCAACCGTGCAAGATTGAAATTAAACAACTAATATACCAAAAAAAAACACACACAAAAATGCATATCATTCGTCCATTATGTCTATTATGTGCAGGCTTCCGTTTTGAGAATGTGATGCTTTTATCGGACTGTGCAGCTTTAAGAGGCGTGAATGGAAGTGAGTGGTGCAGAGTAGGATCAGACGGCTGCAGTTGCTGTCATGGAGGATTCTGGTTGACCGGCTGTGTGAAGGAAGGCGATATGTTGGCGGGGATTGCCATGTTCACTGCTCAGCGCGACGTAACGGGTGCATGCTGTGCCGATTACCCACGCGATTAAGATGCTTATCACCACGGACTGTCAGTGTGCACAATGGCAATGGAATGTCACTTGTACATCATTTCTTTCAAACCATGAGTGTTGTAGCGGTACAAAACCCGCAACCCCCTCCCCTACCCCCCCCCCCCCCACACACACACCCTCTGGTGTGGCGGAGCGAACCATCCAGGGGAATGGGGGTGGTTGTTCTTTGTTAGAGTTTTATGTCATTGCAACATCTAAGGTCATATAGACCAGACGGGATGGCCGAATGAGTTTGAGCGCCCGTCTCCCGTGCTGGTAGATCGTGGGGTCGTGGGTTCGAGCCCTGGTCGAGTCAAACCAATGACTTAAAAATTGATACTTGTCGCTTCCTAGAATGGCGCTCGGCATTATTAGGATAGGGCAAGGACTGGTTAGCTCAGTGTCAGGATAATGTGACTGAGTGGGATACCGGGTCATGGTGCCGGCGACCTGGTTTCCCAGTGGGACAGCACTATAAAGTCGCCATGAGTGCGCACTGTCACAAGTTGGTACCCGTCCTGATATGACCTTAGATGTTGCTAGGATGTAAAACAACAAACAAACAAACAAACAAAATCTAAGGTCATATCAGGACGGGAAGCGACTTGTGACAGTGCACATTGAGCCGACTTTATAGTGCTGCCCCACTGGGAAATGCGGCCGCTGGCACCATGACCCGCTATCCCACATGATCCTGACCCTGAGCTAACCAGTCCTTTCCCTATCCTATTAATGCTGAGCGCCAGACTACAAGTATCAATTTTAAAGTCATTGGTTTGACTCGACTGGGAACCGAACACCCGACCTTCCGCACGCGAGGCCCGCGCTCTATCGATTAGGCCACCGTGCCCGGTCTCTAGCAGCATAAAGCACCCCCATCTGACGACTGCGACCCCCGCCCTCTCACCCCCCACCCCCCACCCACCCCATCCCCCGGTAGTGGTGTACCGGAGCGAACCATCCGCGGGTGATGGGTGGGTGGCACTAGGGTGTCAGGACACGCACTGACTTGTGACAGTGCACACTCATGGAGGTTGTATAGTGCTGCCCTGTTGTATAGTGCTGCCCTACTAGGAGACCAGGCCGCGGATACCATGACCTATTTCCCACTCAGTCATATGATCCTGAGTCAGTTCCGTATCAGTAAAGAATATAATCCCGATCTAATGTCGCTGCGTTGACCGCTACTTGATTACCGCAGTCAGTCCACTGACCCAGTTTACCAGTTGTTTACACTCGACATATTGAAAGGTCCGGTCCTGGGCCTTTGCAGTATCGTCGTGGAAGAACAGAGGAACACAACACAGAGGTTTGGTATGCAGGTGGAGGAATGCCTTTACTATCAAACAGTACAGCTCTTATATTCTCCCAATCTCTTGGCAGGCAACAACATGCCCTCTCCCACCAGCAGGCCCGTCCTGATATGACCTTAGATGTTGCTAGGATTTAAAACAACAACAAACAAACAAACCCACCAGCAGGCCCAACTCAATCCTGTAACACAATTTCCATGGCCAACTCAATCCTCTAATACAACCTTCATTATCCTTATTCTATTTCAGGCACATTACAGCTCAGAGTAAGGAGCTTTCCTCTCAGTGGCCCGAGCCAACTCTCAGCTTTTCCCCTCCAGCTCTATAACTCTTCATTAACGTTTGGGCCTGCTGCACTAAATTAACCCTTTCCCAACTACATACTTTACATACCTCCCCCCACCATTTCCAGTTAAAAAGATTCTGCTGACATGCTTTTAAATTTAAATCGTAAACCCCACTAAAGCCTGTACATAAGTTTGGTCTCATCCTTCGTCCTCGTCCTCGATCCCCTCGTAGTCGACATGCACCATTAGCGACATGCACCATTGTTGCAACTCTACGTCGGTCATCCCCATCGTGAGGGCTTGGATCTGATCTTGAGTGGGGTATAGCTCTCTCGTCGGCGGGCCCCTGCTTATGGGCATTGGTGTCGTCTGCAGCTGTAATTTCTGAATCATCACCGGGGCTTTTGGGGCAGCCGGAGCGGAGCAACGGGCCTGCTGTGAGTGGCCTTCCCCCTTGGGCGGGGCCTGCATCATCCGCCGGCTCCGCTCCTCCTCCATGTTGTGTGGTTTGTGATCTAGCACCTGCATACCACACAATACTCATGCTTCTGATCACCCTATACACCACCTCCTACTACTTCATACACTACTTGGCCTCATGCGAGTACTTACTACAGACTTTACAATATGTGGGTTCTTTGATTCTGGAAGGGGCAATGCAATACAGGCACATCAGTACCTCCTGGGGCAGCTTTGTTCCAATATATCACCCCCCCCCCCGACACACACACACTTCCCCGAGACCGGAAGCAGTGGCTGAATCGGTAAAGTGCAGGGTTCCCTCACAAAAGGTCGGGAGTTCGATTCCCAGCTGAGTTAAACTGATGACTGACAACATTAATACTTGTCGCTACCTAGCCTGGCACTTGGCATTAATAGGATAGGGCAATGACTGGTTAGCTCAGTGTCAGGATAATGTGACTGAGTGGGAAATTGGGTCATGGTGCCAGCGCTGAGTAAGGAAGGAGTCGGTAACTCAGTATCAGAATAATGTGACTGAGTGGGGTATTGGATCAACAAAATTATATTGGCAAGAGCATTATTATCTTGGGCGACGGAGTGGGGACAGTTATATAACAAAAGTAATAATATCCCACTCCCATTATGACATGATATAAGCTGTGTGAAATATATGTTCATATATTATGCCTGAGATTAATGAAGAGATGTTCCTATATAAGAGGCAGTACATGATTGTTGAAATATTCTCTATGCATCCATAAAGAGTGCAATTGGAGAAAAGACCATTTTAACAGAGATCTATTGTAACTGTATAACTACCTGCCCCCCCCTGCCTTAGTCCACCAGCCTAATTTGCATATACACACAGGGCACCACCTGCAGCTGGGTTGAGTGACAGCTACCCCTACTGGGGGAGGGTGCCACCCACCCTGACTGTGGAGGTGCCTGATTGGCTGGCTGGGGACTGCCCAGTCACCTGCATCCCATTGGCCCTCTGACCACACTAGCCTCAAACCAAGATCTTAATTCTAGACTCTGCTTCAGACCCCCTGGAGAGAGATCACTCTACTCCTGGCTCTTGAGTGAGACACACCTACTCTTGAGCAGGAACCCCAGACACTTGTCTGATGCTATCAAAATTCACTATTCAATTGAGTGTTACACAGCCATAGGACTCCTTCCCATGGGCTGTAGGCACTGCTTTTATACAGGCTAAAGTAGTAATGAGATATTGTGTGGCTAGAAGGCAAGGGGTGTGATGATAGCACATGGTGCCGGTGGCCCGGTTTCCCAGTGGGACATCACTAGAAAGTCACTATGAGTGCGCACTGTCACAAGTCGGTATCCATCCTGGTACGACCTTTGATTGGTTGGTTGGTTGTTGGAGTTTTACATCCTGACAACATTTAAGGTCATATCAGGATGGGTACCTATTTGTGACAGTATGCACTCATGGCAACTTTATAGTGCTGCTTCACTGGTAAATCAGGCCACCGACACCATGACCCGATATCCCACTCAGTTGCATTATCCTGAGACTGAGCTAACCAGTCCTTGCCCTATCCTATTAATGCCAAGCGTCAGGCTAGGAAACAACAAGTATACATTTGATAAGTCATTGGTTTGACTTGACCGGGAACCGAACTCCCGACCTCCCACACACGAGACCCGCGCTCTACAGATTAGGCTATGCAGATTACCGCGCGTGGTAGGATACTGTGACTAAGTGGGATATTGGGTCACGGTCTCCCAGTGAACAGCACTATGAAGCCACCATGTGTGTGCACTGTCACACGTCGGTATTCATTCCGGTATGACCTTTGATGTTGCTAGAATGTAAAACCCCAGCAGACAAACCTAAATGCACAAAAGCACGGCTGCTTTATAGACCTGCGCCCTAGCATTAGACAGCAATGCGTATAACTTACAGCGTCATCAAAGGCCGGTTGCTCTCATACTATGTCTATGTGGTGGGGGAGGTTAAAAATCCCTTGGGTCAGTAAAAGTGTAGGCTCGGGCTTTCTATCGACCAGCAGTGGATTGAGGAAGACCAGTCGTCTATGACTGAAATTTCCCCTGCTTAAACAACTAATGGACCAAAAACAAACAAAAATACTGGCAAGTCGACTCGGCAGCGTCACAGCACGCCGACAGTTAGTGCCCGCAACAACCACCAGGAGGCGCGTTCGTCAGTTAGCAACCACAGAACGGCAACAACGCGATACTGGGCACGATTAGTTCGCGACACATCCGCTCAGCGGCGTATGCATCGGTGGCGCTTAATGCAACCAACCTCAGTGAACACAAGTCGAAGCGCGAGAAAATGGGGAGCTCTGTGAAAATTCCTTCACCAGGTGGCAGCACCTTCACCTAAAACCAAATGGTTCACTTTGTGAGGGAGATAATGATAGGATAGCTGGTCGTTACGGGAATTCTAACTAGCATTACCCATGTGCATAGTGACAGTAATCGCCAACACAGTGACACCTAACTCACTCAGGTTTTTAAAGCTGCATAATCCGATGCGTTTGATTTTCTGTAATTTTTCTGAGATAAATATATTAAATTGATTGTTATAATCTACATTACTTTAGTTTGAAGTAACTTTTATTTTAAATGGCTAACCTTTGAGATATTTGAAGTGGAAACATGTCAAATTAGTTTTGGCAAGCACACCAAAACTCTGGCACCATAGGCTTCAGCAGTAACAGGTTCTATTAAATTGACTCTGTATATCCCTTCCTGTGTGACAACAAATGCTTAATAAGTGCAGAAGTGTCTAAGATAAATATGTAGGATCAAATTTAGATAATTGTCTTGGTTTTGAAAATTTAATATTCTATCGGACTATGCAGCTTTAATGAACAAGTATAACGTAGCACGGTCTTTACGTTGAAATACTGGTTTTCTAAAGAATATTGTGGGACCTATGACTATGAGTAGGGCTCTAGCATACCGAGAAATTGACTTAAAGGAATTGGAGCCTTTTTGATTTATCATTTTGAAGACGACAACAAAATTCAGGTTCGACACGTCGTCACATCGTAAAGCCTTCAAGCCGTCACGTCATCGCGTCATCGCGTCATCGGGGCATCGCGTCATCGAGTCATCGCGTCATCAGGTCATCGGGTCATCGGGTCATCGGGTCATCGCGTCATCGGGTCATCGCGTCATCGGGTCATCGCGTCATCGGGTCATCGCGTCATCGCGTCATCGGGTCATCGCGTCATCGCCTCGTCGCGTCGTCACGTCGTCGCGTCGCTGCGTTGTCGCGTCGCGTCGCGTCGCGTTTTAATCTACTTTTTTCTTTCAATATATTTGTATCCTTTTCAAGACCCATTGCAATCTGCAGGAATATATCGGATTTACATGAAACCACGATGAACCATACCCTGTCACGGAATAAGACATTCAATTTTCTTATTTCAATGTATATATATATATATATATATATTAGTCAACATATCGCTGTGGTTCTGCCATTTGATGGTATTCGGTGAATAAATTACAACCACCCCCCTAAATAAAAATAAAAAGAAGAAACCCACCACTTTACGTCTCCGCTCCCCACTTTACGTCTCCGCTCCCCACTTTACGTCTCCGCTCCCCACTTTACGTCTCCGCTCCCCACTTTACGTCTCCGCTCCCCACTTTACGTCTCCGCTCCCCACTTTACGTCTCCGCTCCCCACTTTACGTCTCCGCTCCCCACTTTACGTCTCCGCTCCCCACTTTACGTCTCCGCTCCCCACTTTACGTCTCCGCTCCCCACTTTACGTCTCCGCTCTTCGTTAGCAGACAAGACGGGATGGGCGAATGAGTTGAGCGTCCGTCTCCCGTTTAAGTAGATCGTGCGATTCAAACGTTCGGATTCAAACCATGTGTAAAATTTTCCGATATTTAGGATAGTTGCTTATGGAGAACTATTCTATAATAAAATGCAAATAATAATAAATGGTATGTAAAACCAAAGGCATATGGGATTGTATGGAATTGGTAATCCATTCTGGAGTTAGTATGGAGATGTTGTATTAATATAGATAGTGAGAGAGGGTCATTTCTTGACATGTGAGAGAGTCTTTGGAACTCTCCTCACATACCCCCCCCCCCGCCCCCCAAAGTGTTATTTATGGATCATTGCACACCCAGCCACAGCAAGGCACTGTAGAACTACACACCATGCCTTGGTTACAAGGTTCTACACCCTCATTGGTTGATATAAGAATGCCTGTTATTGATTGGAGGATTTGATCATGTGTGTACCACCATCTTGATTCATGAGACTATATATATATAATAAATGAGGGAGTCTAAATCTCGTACCTTTCACTCTATATCTGCTTTCCTTTCTTGCCTGTAGTGATTTGCTATTAGCCTAGATAAAAGATTCACCCTTGTAGTACATGGGTGAATGACAAAAGTAGTGTAAATACGGGCGAAAATAGCTTTAGTATGGGGCAGGAACTAGAAACTGTGGTTCCAGGATCAAATGGCTACATATATAGGCACAGAGTTGGTGAAATGGGCGAGAATGCAAAAAGACAAGATTGCGGCACTAGAACGCAGTCGATTTCACTTTTAAATCTTATTAAACTAGATATTTTATTATATTTTTCAACTCAAAGGTAGCAGGGAAATATGAAAACATATACAAAGAATAAACGTTGCTTCTTAGATTGTGAAATTAGGCTCTCATGAAGACTCATTTCACTAGCCCGATTTTTCTACCGTTTTTATATAAGGCTGGTCTTCACCCGTGTACTGCGAGTACCAGGTGAATCCTTTATCTACTATTAGCCTATCTACACCACTCAAACTGCCAGCCGTCGACTTTACACCTGGTCGAGTCAAACCGATGACTTAAAAATTCATACTTGTCGCTTGCTGGACAGGTGCTCAACATTTTTAGGACAAGGCAAGGGCTGGTTTACTCAGTGTCAGGATAATGCAACTGAGTGGGATATCAGGTCATGGTGTTGGTGGCCTGGTCTCCCGGTGGGGCAGCATTATAAAGTAGCCATGAGTGCCGATTGTCACAAGTCGGTACCTATCAAAATATGACCTTAGATGTTGGCAGGACGTAAAACTCCAACAACCAACCAACCTCCGCGTTAGCAATGACTTTCTGCGGCTTCAAACTGCTGAACTGACCGGTGCTGCCACCTAGAGTTTGAAGGAACTCGAGTACAGTTAGATCTGTCTCCAGTCACTCCTATGGTAGACGAAACCCCGTCATATGCGAACAGGTTTTATTTCATTTGATTGTACTTCCAATAACAGGGCGAGCACCTGCTAAGTCAGGACAACATTGGTCTGGATGTAAAGTCGTCCTTTGAAAGCAGGTACAATTGTCTCATTTCACTGAGCTTTTAATTAAATTACAGATTAACTTACAGATCCTCTTCTGTCTTATGTACGCTCTACTGGGCCTCTAATGCCAGCTCGTTACGGCAAAAAAGAACTATTTTATTTGCACACATATGTAGGTCGATGGTGCCCTGAAGTCATATAATTGTGGGTGTCCTGTCTAATGTCTATCCATACTTCTCTCAAATGCTTCTACTGTTGGTGCTGGAGGCTGGGGCTGGGGGCAGCTAATTGTGCCCGTGTTAGGGGAGGGCACTATCCCCGGGACGGCTGTAGCTGGGGTTGGGGGCAGCTAATTGAGCCTTTGTTAGGGGAGGGCTATGTCCCCGTGATGCTGTAGCTGGGGCCGGGGGCAGCTACTTGTGCCTGTGTTAGGGGAGGGCACTATCCACGGGACGGCTATAGCTGGGGTTGGGGGCAGCTAATTGAGCCTTTGTTAGGGGAGGGCTCCGTACCTGGGACGGGTGTAGCTGGGGTTGGGGCAGCTAATTGTGCCTGTGTTAGGAGAGGGCACTATCCCCGGGATGGGTGTAGCTGGGGTTGGGGGCAGCTAATTGTGCCTGTGTTAGGGGAGGGCACTATCCCCAGGACGGCTGTAGCTGGGGTTGGGGGCAGCTAATTGAGCCTTTGTTAGGGGAGAGCACTGTCCACGGGACGGCTGTAGCTGGGGCTGGGGGCAGCTAATTGTGCCTGTGTCAGGGGAGGGCACTGTCCCCAGGATGGCTGTAGCTGAGGATGGGGGCAGCTAATTGTGCCTGTGTCAGGGGAGGGCACTGTCCACGGGACCACTCTAGCTGGGGCTGGTGGCAGCTAATTGTGCCTGTGTTAGGGGAGGGCACTGTCCCCGGGACAGCTGTAGCTGGTCCTGGGGGCAGCTAATTGTGCCTGTGTTAGGGGAGGGCACTGTCCCCGGGACAGCTGTAGCTGGGGCTGGAGGCAGCTAATTGTGCCTGTGTTAGGGGAGGGCACTATCCCCGGGACCGCTGTAGCTGGGGCTGGGGCAGCTAATTGTGCCTGTGTTAGGGGAGGGCACTGTCCCCAGGACTGCTGTAGCTGGGGCTGGGGGCAGCTAATTGTGGCTATTTTAGGGGAGGGCACTGTCCCCGGCACCGCTGTAGCTGGGGCTGGGGGCAGCTAATTGTGCCTGTGTTAGGGGAGGACACTGTCCCCGGGATGCTGTAGCTGGGGCTGGGAGCAGCTAATTGTGCCTGTGTTAGGGGAGGGCACTGTCCCCGGGACCGCTGTAGCTGGGGCTGGGGGCAGCTAATTGTGCCTGTGTTAGGGGAGGACACTGTCCCCGGGATGCTGTAGCTGGGGCTGGGGGCAGCTAATTGTGCCTGTGTTAGGGGAGGGCACTGTCCCCGGGACAGCTGTAGCTGGGGCTGGGGGCAGTTAATTGTGCCTGTGTTAGGGGAGGGCTCTGTTCCCAGGACGGCTGTAGCTGGGGCTGGGGACAGCTAATTGTGCATGTGTTAGGGGAGGGCACTGTCCCCGGGACGGCTCTAGCTGGGGCTGGGGGCAGCTAATTGTGCCTGTGTTAGGGGAGGGCACTGTCCCCGGGACCGCTGTAGCTGGGGCTTCGGGCAGTTAATTGTGCCTGTGTTAGGGGAGGGCACTGTCCCCGGGACTGGTGTAGCTGGGGCTGGTGGCAGTAAATTTTGCCTGTGTTAGGGGAGGGCACTGTCCCTGGGACAGCTGTAGCTGGGGCTGGGGGCAGCTAATTGTGCCTGTGTTAGGGGAGGGCGCTCATTGTGTCTACGTTAGCGGAGGGCGCTCATTGTCTCCACGTTAGGGGAGGGCGATGCCCCCAGGTTGGACACGCACATCGCCCGGCTGCGGACTACCGACAACCGTTGCGGTGCAGGCCTCGGGTTCAAATCCACATCTGAACTCGGCGTGACGGCGCGCAATAGAGGTCCAACACTCCTCTGGGTGACGATGTGCTTCATTACTAATGGTCAGGTCACGTGACCGGTGTGAATTATTCAGCGTCCAGAAATGTCCGCCAGCTTATAGTTATAGCTGCTGGGCACGTGCTTGACCTAATTCTGATTCTCGTGAATGGATGAGCCCTGCCAGATTTACACTAAACTATAACAATCACGTGACATCAGACATCAGAGTAAGCGCCATGATTGGTTGGTTGTTAGAGTTTTATGTCCTGGCAACATCTAAGGTCATGTGAGGAATGAAACCGACTTGTGGCAGTGCATACTCATGATGACTTTATAGTGCTGTCCCTTGGGAGATCAGACCACCAGCACCATGACCTAATATCCCACTGAGTCACATTATCCTGACACTGAGTCAACCAGTCCTTGGCTTATCCTAGTAATGCTAAGTGCCTGGTTAGGAAGCGGCAAGTATACATTTTTAAGTCATTGGTTTGACTCGACCAGGGTTTGAATTCGTTCGAATCCCATGATCTACCAAGACAGGAGAGGGACGCTCAACTTATTCGGCCATCTCGCCTGGTTGTAATCGGGATGACATACTAAGGTGTGCAAAAAGGCTTCAAACTTACACTTCTTCGAAGAGGCTTAATGACTTTCATTTTGTTAAAAATGTCTCCAAATTGCTTCCCAAAATGTGATTCCTTCATGGAATTAGGTAGATAAAGGATTCACCCTGTACTCGCAGTACACGGGTGAATACCAGCCCTATATAAAAGCAGTCGAAAAAGCGGGGAAATGAAATGAGAGCCTAATTTCACAATCTAAGAAGCAACATTAATTCTTTTTATGTGTCTTAATATTTCCCCGCTACCTTTGAGTTGAAAAATATAATTAAGCATATAGTTTAATAGAATTTAAAGTTGAAATTGACGGCGTTCTATGGCTGTCATCTTGCCTTTTCGCATTCTCTCCCATTTCACCGACTCTGTGCCGATATAAGAATCCATTTGATATTGGAGGCAGGCATTCTACTTCCTGTTCAATACTAAAGCTATTTTCGCCCGTATTTACACTATGTTGTCGTTCACCTGTGTACTACAAGTACAGGGTGAATCTTTTATCTAGGAATTCGGCAGCTCTAAGATTTAAAGTTGCATAGTCCGATGAAACATCAAATTTTCAAAACCAAACCAATTATCTAGAATTGATTCTAGTTATCTAACTTAGATACTGGTGCACTTATTACGCATCTGCTACAGAGAAGGGAATATTGAGGCGATTTAATCAAACCTGTTAATGCTAAAGCTTATGATGTCCACCTTTTGGCTTGCTTGGCGAACTAATTTGACACATTTTCTCTTCAAATATCACACAAGTTATCCGTTTAAAATAAAAAGTACTTGAAGTTTGAAGCTAAAATAGAGTAGATTATAACAATCAGCTTAATATATTTATCTAAGAGAAAAATGATGGAAACTCAAAAGCATCGGAGTCTGCAACTTTAATCGATTAACTAATATTGTTATTGGGTGCAGAGTTCCAACGGAGGGCTAGATGAAACTATGTATGGTGTTAATAGCCTTTATTGCCTGTACTGATGCTTATATCATTGCGGACCATTCCGGTAATGATCAGTTATTGTGCAGTATGGGGTCTGTGGCTCGAGGGCCTGTTAAGGCCCTGTCACACTACAACGTTTCTCATGAACGTGCTTCGACGCGTGGCGACGGGTTGCATTTTTGGGCGAACCGTCGGTACACGTCCGGTACGTTACCGGGGCGTTACCGGCGTGTTACTGATGCGTTACCGGCACATTACCGGCGCGTCGGTACACGTTGAAGGATAGCAACGTGTGAATGGACACGTTGGCGCGCGTCAGGCCGCGTCGAGGTTTTGTGCTTGCACAAAACTTTCGACGGGTCGCAACACGCATCAGCGTGTTGGCGGGCGCATTACGGACGCGGTAGCAACACGTCGACACCCGTTGGCGGCTCGCCGGCGGAACGCTGGCAGGACGTTGATCAACGTCGGTTAAAGGCCCTGTCACACTACGACGTTTCCCACGAACGCGCATCGACGTGTTGCTTTTTTGGTCAAAACGTCGGTACACGTCCGGTACGTTACCGGCGCGTTACCGGCGCGTTACCGGCGCGTCGGTACACGTTGAGGGATAGCAACTTGTGAATGGACACCTCCCTCGGCACGCGTCGGCGCGCGTCGGGTCGCGCCGATCGTTTTGTGCTTGTACAAAACTTTCGACGCGCCCCCGACGGGCTGGAGGGGGTTGTCTGTGTGTGTGTCTGTGTGTGTGTCTGTGTGTGTTTGTTTGTGTATCTGTTTGTGTGTGTGTCTGTATGTGTGTATGTGTGTCTGTCTGTGTGTGTATGTGTGTCTCTGTGTGTGTCTGTGTATGTGTGTGTCTGTATGTGTGTGTGTCTGTGTGTGTGTTTGTTTGTGTATCTGTCGGTGTGTGTGTCTGTGTGTGTCTGTGTGTGTCTGTGTGTGTATGTGTGTGTCTGTGTGTGTATGTGTCTGTCTGTGTCATGTGTCTGTGTGTGTGTCTGTGTGTGTCTGTGTGTGTCGCTGTGTATGTGTGTGTCTCTGTGTTTCTGTGTGTGTCTCTGTGTGTGTCTCTGTGTCTGTGTGTGTCTCTCTGTGTCTGTGTGTGTCTCTTTGTCTGTGTGTGTCTGTGTGTCTGTGTGTGTGTGTCTCTGTGTCTGTGTGTGTCTGTGTGTCTTTGTGTGTGTCTCTGTTTCTGTGTGTGTGTCTCTGTCTCTATGTGTGTGTCTGTGTGTGTGTCTGTGTGTCTGTGTGTGTCTCTGTATGTATGTGTGTATATGTGTGTGTCTGTATGTGTGTCTGTGTGTGTGTGTGTGACTCTGTGTCTCTGTCTGTGTGTCTCTATGTGTGAGTATGTGTCTGTGTGTGTGTCTCTGAGAGAGACACACAGACACTCTCTCTCCTTCCCTCCCTCCCTCCATCCCTCCCTCCCTCTCTCTCCCTCCCTCTCTCTTTCCCTCCCTCCCTCCCACACAGAGACACACACACAGAGACACACACAGAGACACACACAGAGAAGGAAAAAATCTTGCCCGAAGCGATTGTATGTCCGGCAGTGGATCGGAAGGCGGCATGAGTTTGGCTTGCATGACCAGCTTCTGAAGCCACTCGAGCCTGGCCTGAAGCTTGCCCTCACGCTGCCTCACCTAGCATTGGGCAACAAGTATGCTTCCATGAAGTTTGGGTCGAGGGTGCCACACAACACCCAATCTCTCATCGTGAGAGAGGTGTGCAAGGCTATCACTGAGGAGTACATTGATGAGGTAATGACCTGCCCCACCACTCTGGAGGGATGGCGTGCCATCTCTGACAACTTCTTGGAGAGGTGGAACTTCCCACATACCTGTGGGCACTTGATGGGAAGCATGTTGCCTACCGGTGTCCCCCAAAGAGTGGATCTCTGTACTACAACTATAAGGGATTCTACTCCATAGTTCTCATGGCACTCGTTGATGCAGACTACAAGTTCATCTGGGCCGATGTTGGTGGTAAAGGCTCTGCATCAGGGCCTATATGCAGGAGTCGGTGGTATTCGGTGATAGTGCGCCGAAACGGCGGTACCCGGGAATTTCCTGGGTAGCGGCGAAAAGTTGGATGCGCGAGTGGGTGATAGGCCTAACACCAAACCCGTAAACGGTGGTATGCTACCCCTGGTAGATAGGTGGTATAGCGAGTGCATTAGGCCCAAATCTATCCAATGTGTCATATTACAGAATTACATACGAATAGTGACATTTTATCAATTAACCCTAAATTCGAACTCCTTAAGGCTACCGAAGCATTAGCGGCGATATAATAGTGGTGCGCAGGTGTTCGATTATTCTGAGCTGAAGGCCAGCACTGAAGATGGTACCATAGTGTCGTGGGGGTGATGAAAATGGGAAATATTGCGCCTAGAGCGGGACTTGAACCCCTATCTCTTTGCATTCCGGGCCAGTGTGCTAACCATTACACCACCTAGGCTCCATGATATCAGCATACTACCCATGCCTACCTGTCTATGCAGCTCCTTGCCTGAGAGGTCAGTGCAGACCACTACACTTGTTCCCTGGAATTGTAAGTCTGTTAATGCTTACAATTACATACATACTGTCAATGCACTTACATATATACATACACAGGGTAGGTTCAACAACTATACAGCACGTAGCTTGTACAGGATCCTGGTCACAGCACCAGTCTCATGGGCGTGATGAAAATGGGAAATATTGCACCTAGAGCAGGACTCAAACCCACATCTCTTTGCATTCCGGGCCAGTGTGCTAACCATTACACCACCTAGGCTCCCTGATATCACCATAATACCCACACCTGTCTGTCTATTCGGCTCCTTGCCTGAGAGGTCAGTGCAGACCACTACACTAGGTTTCCCGGAACCCGAGCCTATTGTGTCTGGCCAGGGGATGGTTCCATATATCCTGACCAGTGCCGATGCCTTCGGCCTACGCTCTATGACGGCAGGAGGGGTATGGCTATGAGGAATGCATCTTCAACAACAGGAGAGTCGTGGAGAATGCGTTCGGCATCCTGGCAAACCAATTTCAGGTTCTGCTCAGCACGAAGCAGCGCCACCTGTCCACCATGAACCTCATCATCACAGCTTGCATGGTCATACAAAACATGATGAGGATCCGATATTCCACGCTCCAGAATCAGCAGCTAGACTGTCCAGAGAACAAGGCTCAAACCTGTCGGTCATAGCAACACAATTACCTTTCTCCGGGGCAGGAAAGGAACAGCGGAATGTCCTCAAAGACTGGGTCAACTCACCAGCGGGATCAGTGGAATGGCAGGAGAATATGATATGAATATAGGAAGTGTGTGCACTGGGATATTTCTGTAATGTGGTGTTATCATTTCTGAAGTACACAGTGTGATATGCAAAAATGTGATATGTACAAATGTACTGTGTGATATGTAATAAATGTGATATGTACAAATGTCATTTCTGAAATGTACTGTGTGATATGCAAAAATGTGAGATCTTCAGATATTATAGCTCGGTTAAATAAAGGATATCCATCTGTTATTGATATCAAACCTTAATTTATGTGTCAGTTATAATTGTGGGTGGGGAAAAAGGGGGAATATAACTGTCTTTAAAGGGGGGGGGGGCATTTGACACTGACAAATTTACATGTCAGTTATAAATTTGGTTGGGGGATATTATTACCTTATTTTTAAGGGGGGCATTTCACACTGTCAAACTTACATGCAGTTATATATTTGGGTGGGGAAGATAACATAAAGGGGAAGATTACTGTAGTTAACACTGACAACATTTACATGTCAGTTATTTTAAGGGGGGGCAGGGGGAGGGGAGGAAAGTGTTTTCTAGGGACAAAGTTACATGTCATGTAATGCCATATGGGCAAAGCCTTATTTATTTCAATTTTATTTGGGGGAACTTGTGTATTACTTATTATAATAATGATATGATAATGTTTACCCCTGGCGCAAAGAGCTCCTGTGCCTCGATGTTCAGGTTCAACACGTTGGATATGCCCGACAGGCTGGACAGATTCCATGCCGACATTAACATGCTGCCACTTATACATATGTACAGGCAGGCACAAGAAATACTGTCAGTGACACACTAAAAAAAAAGACATACAAATGAAAACAGAAAAAAGAATACCAAATATATACATATGTACAGGCAGGCACACACTAAATACTTATCACTATCCGGGGCCTGGCCCTGGCCCTTTGTGGGGGTGTCGAGCTCCCCTTGCCCAAACAGCTCCTGGGGCTCAATGTTTAGGTTTGACAGGTTCAATATGCCCGACAGGCCAGACAGATTCAGGAATCCATCCGTGGCTGGCAGTGTCATTCCTGCTGGCATACTGGCACTCTGGTTGAGGAGCCATGCCGACATTAACGCTCTGCCACTTGCGTGTGCTGTAGGCTGCTGTTGCGGTGACTGACTCGTCACTGGTACACCTCGTTCGGTGGCGGGCAAGAGGATACATTCGACGAAGAGGAGTAGCATGACGTCACAGAGGGGGACCGCACTGTCTGAGTCATTCATGGGGGGCGAGGGGGGCAGATCTGGGACAGCACCGGTCCCGAGACTATGGTCCTGTCATCCACCACCTCCGACTCCATCACCTGCAACAGTCTGTGCATGGTGGAACTGGCCCTTCGTCATTGTGGACAAACAGTCCTGCACTTAGTTTGCGAATGCGGTGATCTGGGTCATGCGTGTGGTTGTTAGGCTGTCCAACAGGTCGCCCGAGGCGTTGACGTGTTGCTTCAGACATTCAGCAGGTCATCCTTCCTCATGGACTTCTTCCCCTTGCCACGCTAGGGGTCATCGTCCGGGCTGCTCCAACCCGATCTGCAGCTCAGCACAGGGAGTCTCTGTATCTCCCAGATCGCCATGCACTGTGTCAGTGGCAGCTAACACCTGCAAGACAAAATAATAAAGCAACATAAGTACAATGAATACAAGACAACATGGCAATAATAAATAAATCCACATGATTGCATATAATAATGCCATTAAATATATACAATCATTTATCCACAATGAGGGCAATAATAAATATATCCACATGCTTGAGACCAGACAAAACCAGGCAAAACCAGGCGGGAACAGGTGAGTCCAGCCAGACCAGGCCAGACCAGACAAAACCAGGCGAGGCCAGGCAAGACCAGGCGAGAAAAGGTGAGACCATGCAAGACCAGCCGAGACCAGGCAAGATCAGGCGAGACCAGGAGAAACTAGTCAAGTACAGGTGAGACAAGTTGAGACCAGGTGAGACCAGGCGAGACCAGGTGAGACCAGGCAAGACCAGGTGAGACCAGGCGAGACCACACATGAACAGGTGAGGTCAGGCAAGACCAGGCGAGACCAAATGAAACCAGGCGAGGGCAGTTGAGGCCAGGTGGGACCAGACGGGACCAGACGAAACGAGGCAAGCCCATGTGAGGCCAGGCGAGACAGATGACACCAGGCGAGACCAGGCGAGACTGGGAGAGAACAGAAGAGAACAAAGAAAAGCAGACGAGACCACACAAGAACAGGCCAGACCAGGTTAGACCAGGCAAGACCACATGAGACCAGGTGAGACCAGGCGAAACCAGGCGAGACCAGGCTAGAACAGACAAGATCAGGTGTGAACAGGCGAGACCAGGCGAGACAAGGCGAGACCAGGCGAGACCTCGCGGCAGGACGAAACCTCCATGAGACAGCTGGTCTCTGAGTGACATATGCGCAGTCACCACGTTCAGCACGGTGCCCATGTCCCCTCATGCACCTGGCCACTGCTAACCAGGCGAGACCAGGCGAGGCCAGGTGAGACCAGGCGACACCAGGTGACACCAGGTGAGACCAGGTGAGACCAGGCGAGACCAGGCAAGAACAGGCGAGGTCATGTGAGACCACGTGAGACCATGCAAGACCAGGTGAGACCAGGCAAGACCAGACATTA
The DNA here is from genome assembly GCA_030323885.1 of Branchipolynoe longqiensis. Lineage (NCBI taxonomy): Eukaryota > Metazoa > Annelida > Polychaeta > Phyllodocida > Polynoidae > Branchipolynoe > Branchipolynoe longqiensis. The sequence continues at coordinate 90,986,368 of CM059196.1, read as the reverse complement.
CCAGGCAAGACCAAATGAGATGATGTCAGACCAGGCGAGAACAGGCGTGTCCAGCCATCCCAGGCCAGGGCAGACAAAGTCAGGTGAGGCCAGTCAAAACCGGGAGAGAAAATGTGAGACCATGCAATACCAGCCGAGACCAGGCGAGATCAGGCGAAATCAGGAGAAACAAGGCAAGTACAGGCGAGACCAGGAAAGAACATGTGAGACCACACGAGAACAGGCAAGGCTAGGCGAGGCCATCCGAGGCGGGGCGAGGCTAGGCGAGGCCAGGTGAGTCCAGCCAGAACAGGCCAGACCAGACAAAACCAGGCGAGGCCAGGCAAGACCAGGCGAGAAAAGGTGAGGCCATGCGAGACCAGCCGAGATCAGGCGAGATCAGGTGAGACCAGGAGAAACAAGGCAAGTACAGGCAAGACCAGGCGGGACCACACACAAACAGGCGAGGTCAGGCGAGACCAGGCAAGACCAAATGAAACCAGGCGAGGCCAGGCGAGGCCAGGTGAGGCAAGGTGAGACCAGGCGAGACCAGACAAAACGAGGCAAGACCATGTGATGCCAGGCCAGCCAGGTGACACCATGCAAGACCAGCCGAGACCGGGAGAGAACCGGAGAGACCAAAGAAAACCTGACGAGAGGATGCGAGAACAGGCAAGGCCAGGTGAGACCAGGCAATACCATCTGAGACCAGGTGAGACCAGGCACGACCAGGCGAGAACAGGTGAGACCAGGTGAGATAAGGCAATACCGGACGAAACCAGGCGAGATCAAGCGAGATCAGGCGAGATCAGGCGAGATCAGGCGAGATCAGGCGAGATCAGGCGAGATTAGGCGAGATTCGGCGAAGCCTCGCGGCAGGATGAAACCTCCGTGAGACAGCTGGGTCTTTGAGTGACGCATGCGCAGTTACCACGATCAGCACAGTGCGCATGTCTCCTCATGAACCCGGCCACTGCTAACCAGCTGTTCAAATCACCATGGCAACTCACATCTGTAGAAAACCATCCATCAACCAGGTCACGCTGATTCTGTAAGGACAAGCAGGGAGAAGGAGTGCAGGTATATAAATGTTTTATTGAAGGCCGGCAGTAGTGCCTGGACCCAGCCCTAAAGAAAAACAACATGTAGTAGTAAGTGTAATATATGCCTAAAGACATCCAGTCACTAGTGGAGAACAAAGGAGTATGTAAATGAGATGACGTCAGAGGGACAGGGTGCCGGCTGTTCAGATCCCTGAACGGTGAATAAAGCATTCAGTATCCAGAAGTCAAAGTGTTCAGCCGTCGTTCTTTCACAGTATAAGGTGGGTGGTTGGAAAAGTGTGCATGTCACTGGCTCGTTGATAAGTGAGAAGAGAGAGAGTGGCAAGCCGGGGCTGGCAAGAGGGAAGGTGTGAAAGCCGGCCGGCCAAAATGGAGGATTAAATATCAGTAATCAAATTTAGTGTGTATAATAAGAAATCAAAGTTACTTCAAAGTAAAGGAAATAGACTATAGCAATGGACCTAATAATTAGTAATATCCTTATCTAAATATATGATGAATAAGCAATGCTTAGGACCGACCCTCTCAGATTTTGTGTTTCTGTTTCTGCTGGTGTTCAAACACATTGTACTTAATTCACAAATTCGTTGTTTTAGCAAGATAGGAAATGTGTTGGTAATAGATGAAAAGAAGCCCTAGAATTACACGTTAGGGTTTTCCAAGAACATATATTTGTGTTTGTCGTGTATTAGAGTTTTACACCCGGGCAACATTTAAGGTGATAGTGCACACTTATAGAGACTATATAGTGCTACCACAGTGGGAAATCACACCCCCAGCACCATGGCCTGATATCCCGCTGAGTCACATTATCCTGACACTGAGCTAACCAGTCCTTGCCCTATCCTAATAATGCCGAGCACCAGGCTATAAAGTGACAAATATCAATTTTGTAAGTCATTGCTTTGACTCGACCGGGAATCAAACTCCCGATCTACCGTACGCGATGCTTGCGCTCTATCGATTCGGTCACTCCGTCCCGTCACACACAGATGAGTCCTCCACCCCTCCACCCCTCCACCCCTCCACCCCTCCACCCCTCCACCCCTCCACCCCTCCACCCTCCACCCCTCACCCCTCCACACCCCTCCACCCCCCACCCCTCCGCCCCTCCGCCCCTCCACCCCTCCACCCTCCACCCCTCCACCCCTCCCCCCCTCCACCCCTCCACCCCTCCACCCCTCCACCCCTCACACCCACACCCACGCATCCACACCCACACACACCCACACAACCACATTCACAACCCACACACACACACACACCCACACACACCCACACACACACACACACGCTTTGGAACTGACAAAAGACTTATTCAGCAGAATAAACATATTTGCCACCAACAAAATAATGATATTAATTCCCTTCCGTGCCTTTATACTCGCATACTGCGTTATACATCACATATATAAGTATATACCCACACACCCACAAGATGCACACTGCTCCCAATAATCAGTTTGTGGAGTGCCTGATTAATTGTAACTAAGCCCAAAGGTACAGTATGCATATGCAACATATATATAATATTATATATATATGCAGTTTAAAACCAGGCTGACATGAGCGGTACTGGATGGTACCTGCCTACAGGTGGCGCCAGTGAGAGAAAAGAAGTGTATATAATATATAAGTAGTTAATTATAAGTCCATTACTAGATACAAACCGAGAGCGCATGTCCTCATTTCCATTCCCATAATTCATTGAGAGAATGTATATATAGAATACATAAGCATGTATTGTATATAATTATGTATGTATATTGTATGTATATATATATATATACACAGCTTATCCACAAGTAGTTAGTTATAGAAGTTCATTACTAGATCTATTCAAACCGAGAGCACGTGTCCTTATTTACATTACCATACTTCCTTTACAGAGTGTAATATATACAATACACAAACATGTATTGAATAAATATATATATTGTGCATATATGTGTCTATATTCACACATCTTATTTATAAGTAATTAGTTATAGAAGTCCATTACTAGATATAAACCGAGAGAGCATGTCCATGTTTATATAATTCCCATAATTCCTTTATAGAGTATAATATATACAATACACAAACATGTATTGTATACATATATACATATACAGATGAACCTCGATCCAACGGACTAATAGGGGGTAGCAGTTGTCCGTTAAAGCCGTTTGTCCATTGCAGCGAGGAAATCTGAAGCACTGGTGGTGGCTACTGAAGTATTGCTGGTGGAAGACTAGGGTTCAGAAGACTGGGGTTCAGGAGGCTGGGGTTCAGGAGGCTGGGGTTCAGGATCCTTGCATTTAAAAAATGTGTCAAGTTTCAACTGCTTGCCTCGCTGATACTGTTCCCTAATAACTAGTTTTTTTGTTTGTTTGTGTCCGTTGGATCCGGAATCCGTTGCATCGGTGTCCGTTGGATCGAGGTTCATCTGTATATATATATATATAAATCCACACACAGCTGATTGTCTGTCAATTGGTACAAATTAAGTTAGCCACGTTGACGCGTCACGTGACCCCCCCCTCCCCCCCACCCCCGACAGCCAGGCACGGGAAGTGGCGCCGGCTGCCCATGCGCATGCGCATGCGCGGCGAGCTGTGGGCGCCACATGTTTCCCGTCGCGGGGCGGGGCGCGCGCAGCCCGCTGCACTTCCTGTGTAGTCGCTGCGCAGCGCTGACAGGAGCAGGTGGGCAATGAGACGACACTACGCAGGCCCGGGAACCCTGGGAGCCTGGCTCCTCCTGTTGGTGGTGGCGACGGGAGACGCTCGCCCGGAGGCCGGGGTGGGGGACGACAACGGCACAGGTAGGCGGCCTCACCGGGCCCGGCGTGTCTTGTATATTTATATATATATAGGTTCTAGCTACAAATGACAAGAGAGTAATGGTTTGGCAACTTTTATATATCAATATCTCGACCAATGGCTCGGGCATACCCGTACCGTAGAAGGAAAATTGTGGAGAGTGGGACGAGTCAAATGCCCAGCAGCTGCTTATATAGGCCGGCGCAGGACTGCAGCATGTGGTGCAGCACAACTTCGCAGCACACAGAGCACAATAATAATATAGATTTGAGAAATTCAGAAGCAATGACATAATAATAATAACAATTATATTAACTAGGTGTATTTTCCGGTGCCTATTGCCGTATAACGTTTTATATGCCCAATATATATATATAGCAGGATATATATATATATATGTAAAAATGGAGATAAACATCGGCATGAAACCCTCAAAGAATTTATTTGTTTGTATTCCTACTATTTTGTCCATTGGCCCATAACGATGTGCTCATATGAAAAGTGGAATTAGTGAGAATTAAGGTTATTTTTAGGCAAACATCTTTTTATTTAAACTACATTTTTGGATTGGAGTTTACGTGGTTTTGCGCCTGAACTCATTTTAAATTTTTTTTTTTTATTGAGGCTGTATTTATACTGTCCATAGCATATAAGCCTGGGTATTCAGGCTTGTTTTCAATGCTGGCCAGCTGTAGTGTTGGTGTTGTCTTATCACACAGTAGCTGCTGATAAGGTATTTGATTGCCTGTATTTCAGTAGCAGATAGATAGTTGGTTGTCTGGTTAGTACTATAGTAGTCTATGTTAATTTTTTTGGATTTTCTTGGCATATATGTGCTTTATTTTTTCTACTCTTATTTCTAGACTAGCCTACTCCTATTTACATATCATAGGCTTGTACGCAGCTGTGAGGTGTGTTATCTGGGTGCTTTTGGTATGGTTACCTTCCATTGGGCGTCTCGCTGGTGGGCCGTGACATGTATCACCTGCCCCTTTGCGGTGCAGCTTAGTTGGGGGTTCCTAGCCTTATTTTGCACAGATATTTTTTGTATGTTTTTAGGTCAGGAATTTGTCGTTCCTTTACTGTTTGGGCATTCCACACCTTGGCAGCCATTTCTAGCGTGCTTCTCTCGTGAGCTTTTATTTGGCTTCTGGTCTGCTTTAGTAGTGGCGCATTATTTGCTCTAGTTGCCCTTTGTGGTTTTGTTAGGAGTTTATTGTCTTGACTATAGCTGTATGCTAATGTTTTCAGATGAATTATTCTCCTATTTTCTAGCAATTTTACTTTGGTTCTTTTGTGTATGTCATAGGTGGGGTGCAGCTTGTCTACTCTGAGGCAGATTTTCAGGGCTCTGTTCTGTAGTGTTTGCAGTTTTTTTAGAAGTTCTTTCTTTGCACCCATGTAGTTTACATCTCCATAGTCAAAATAGGGTAGCACCATGCCCTTGAAGATTTTTATTGACATTTCTTGTGTCATGTAGTCTCTTAGCTTTGCAAATAGCCACAGTTTGTGGTTTACCTTTTGGACAATTTTGTTTATACATAGGTTGTAGTTTAGTTGGCTGTCCAACTCAAGGCCTAGGTATTTGTAATGGTCTACATTTTCTAGTGTTTGGCTTCCTAGCTTACAGTGTAGTTTTCTTTCTGGCATTTGTTTATGCGAGAAGAGAACTGTTTTTGACTTGCTTGTGTTGATGGTTATTTTGTTGGACTCACACCACTCATCCAGTTTTAGTAGGAGCTTGTTTAGTTTAGTTATTACCTCCTCTTCTGTGGTGCCGTTTGCATATATGACTGTGTCATCTGCATATAGTTGGAGGCATTCGGTTTGTAACCATTTTTCAAGATCGTTTATGTAGATTATAAAGAGCAGTGGCCCTAGCACTGACCCTTGGGGTACACCACATGTGACAGGTTGGTTGTCTGATAGTGTATTGTTTATTTTTGTTCTCTGTTGCCTGTCTTTCAGGTAGCATTTTATCCAGTCCATAGTGTTGGATTTTATGCCCATGGATTCTAGTTTTTCCAATAGTATGTTATGGTCTACTGTATCGAATGCTTTGCTGAAGTCAATGAAGGCTGCTCCAACTAATTGTTTTTGGTTCATTGACGCCAATATGTCATTTGTTAGGTTAGCTATTGTTTTAGATGTGGAGTGCAGTTTCCTGAAACCTCCTTGTCTTTCGTTTAGTATATTGTTTTTTTCCAGGTGTTCATTTATGTGTCTATGTAGCACTTTTTCAATGAGCTTGCCTGGGGTTTGAAGAATCGATATTGGCCTGTAGTTTCCCATGTTTTGTTTGTCTCCACTTTTGTGGATAGGGGTAATGGTTGCCATTTTCCAGGCTGAGATAAAATGCCCCTGTTCAAAGGAGATGTTGAATAGGTCGACTATAGTGGCTGGGATGGCTTGGAGTGCCTCTTTCAGCATTTTGGTTGGTATTTCGTCTATTCCACTTGGTTTATTTGTGTCTATGTCATTTATTAGTTTTTTTACTTCTATTATATCTGTTTTGCAGGTGGGGATTTCATTCTGCACAGTTCCTGATCTATTTTCCCACCTTTTTTTAAATTTTCCTGACAGCGTTTGTCCTATTGTGGCAAAGTGCGTGTTCAGTTTGTTTGCTGCATCTTTGTCTGAGAGTATTGTCCCTTCGTTATCTTGGAAGGTTGTGTGCTCTTCTTTGTTATTTTTGGGGAATAATAGGTCTACATTCTTCCAGAATCTGTTTGTATTGCTTCCCCAGTCTCTGTCCTGCTTTATTATGTATTTCTTTTTTGCTGTTCTCACAGCTTTGAGAGAGTGGTTTCTGGCAATATGGTAGGCCAGTTTGTCTTCTATAGTTTCTGTGAGCTTTGCTTTATTACCCAGTTTACTTTTGGCTATGATGAGCGTTAGCAGGTCATTGTCTACCCAGGGGTCCTGGTTTTTTTGTATTTTTATTTTCTTAATGGGGCACATCTCGTCAGCTGATTTTCTTATTTCTGCGATGATGTTGCCCCAATAGATATTAACATCATCTCTGTTTTGTGTGATGTTGTTTATGTTTTGGTGCAGATGATTTTTTAATGCATCTTCTGAGTAGTTTTTTAGGGACCTGCCCATCTTATACTCATAGTGATTTGTGCTTTTTAGTTTTTTCCTTGTTACATATATTAGCTCATGATCACTTATACCCCAGCTCCTGGTGCCCCATTTAGTGGCGTGGTTTGAGTTGGTTAGTATTAGGTCAATGGTGCTATATTTACTGAGCCTTGTTTTCAGTGATGAGCTGTGTAGGCCTATGATTTTTGATTTGGTTGCGCATTATTTTTGTTTTATATTGCTGTTGTAATTTTACATTAAAGTCTCCTAGTATGAAGATTACTTACACTGCCTTTTCATTTTATGGTTTTAGGCTCTTCTCTAGGCTTCAATGAAGAGTTCAATTTCCCCTGATGGAGGTCGTAGAGGCTTGCTATGGCTATATTTGCTTGCTATTCATTTTTATTAGGCAACATAGTAGTTCTATGTGTTCAATTTGATAAGTTACTTTTATTAGTGCTTCAGGATCTAGAATTTTGTGTCTTTGCAGTAAAGGGCAACACCTCACCCTTTTTGTTTGGTTTAGTGTGTTATTTTTGCCTGCCTATCATTGCGTACAAGCCTATATCCAATCTAGTTTGAGGGTGTTTGTTTTTGTGTTGTCATGAACCATGTTTCTGACAGTTGCATAAGATCGAGATTTTCTCTTTTTAGGTGTATTTTTATGTGTCGATTTTTGTTGGATGCACTCCTGCAGTTTAGGTGGGCAAAAGTGTGTGCCCCTCCCCCAGCTTGCATCAATTCTTCTACCATATATATTTTGTGCTTTCGGTGATGGTTGCCTTGTTTTCGCGAATTTTACTTTTAGTTTTAGTTAGATTGAGTTGAGTGTGTGTGTTGGGGGGGGGGGGGGTGGCTGGTGCATGCAGCACACGCTCTCCCTCTGGTGGGGAGTTGTGTAAGACCTTACTGCAACATTATTACCTGTTTGGTGTGCGGATGCTATTTTTTTAGTAAAGCAGGTTAGTGAGATAGTAAATTTGTGATATTCTGGTTTTGGAGCCCCTGGTTTCCTTTCCCAGTTCTCCGTCTCCCTTCTCCCCGTCTGAAACATTGTATAGTTTTGTTTATTTCCCTTATTTAATATTTTTTCCTTTTATTATATTGTTGGCATTTGTCAGGGTTCCTTGACTTTTTGGAGGATGTCCCTCCCCATTTTATTTTTGTAACCTGGTTTTTAACATCGTTTCTCCTTCACTGGCGCTCCAGGTAACTTCCTAGGCCAGTATGGGCACTTGTTTTGTGCATTCCCGGAATGCATTTCCAGGGGCATTTCTTAGCTTTTCTTTTATAGCTCTATGTTTTGTGTGAATTTTTTGCGTGGACGATATCCTCCAGCATTTTTCTATGTTTTGTTGGCAAAAACCATTCTGGTGATCTCCATATTTTTTTGGCCATGCTTTTAATTTTAATATTGTGTACGGGTTGGCCGTGTTTCGATCAAGTCTCATTAAGTCATGTTTATCCTCTGATATTTGGCCATTATTGAGCAGTAGTATTGCTTCTCCGGGGTGTTGCTCGGTCCGATGTGTACTTTTTCCCATCCTTTCCTGTGACTTCGCATTTGTACTGGTTACTAAAGGGGGAGAGTTGTGGTGGCCCCTTGGAAACGACAACTCCCCAGGGGTGTTCCCTTGTTGCACCCTTTCTGGTGTGATCTCTTGTGAATCTCAGATCTCTCCGTACTCCTTGGGGTGTGTAGGTTTTTCATTTCCCATTTATTTCTATGTTACCAACAAACCAAACGAACAAAAAACAAACAACGTTACATACCCTTTCATTTTGATCGATTTATTTTGTCACTTTTTGGTCTCGATGGCAAGTGTGTAACATTTGATGTACTGTTTTTTTCACTCAGCATTCCGTTTCTGTCCTTACTGGTCTTATTGTGACTTTTGTTGTAGTCTTTGGTCCCTGGAGTGTTTTTTTCTTCTGGAAGAGTTTCTTTTTTTTGCACTCTTTCCTCCAGCTGGATTTTATAACTACCGATCGGCCTGGTTTGGACTTTCTCTGTGGCCTGGATTTTCTGTCCATTTTGTTTCCTCCCACCCCACCGTGCTTTTTTTTTTCCAGCCTGCACAGTATTGCCTCAGGGTTGTTTTTTTGGTGTTTGTTTCTTTTTTTGGGTTTTTTTTTTTTCCTAGACGGAAGCCCTTAGTCACTACTGTCCAGTCCAAAGTCACAGTCCGCTTCTCACAGTCCCTTCTTTTAGCATTTCCAGTGATTGTTTCCCTAATGCTTTCTTTTCTTTTTTCGGGAATGATGCCGGGACCTATGACACTGAGTTTTTTTCCCCATTTTTTTGTTTGATTGCCTGAATTTTGGATTTGGAATCGCTTTCCTTTTGTTCCGTTTGAGGGCTTCTTTTTAACATCCTGGGCATTGCCCCTGGTGTTGGCATTTTGCCTTACATTTTCATTGGGCTGCTTGGTTTTTTCTGGTTTTTTCGTTAATTTTCTGTCCTGCCTTGTACCATGCGCATTCTATCTGTAGCGTGTCATATGGCTACTTGTAACCTTACTTTCTTTCTAGTCTAGGTTTTGCAGTCATTTCCTCCCTTAGTTTTGTTGTTTCTGTAGACAATATACTGTGTAGTTTGTGCCATTATTTTCGTCCAACGGAGCAAACGAACATTTTTTGTTTTTGCCTTTTCCATTTCTCCTTTACTGTTTGAATGTACAGCTTTATTATGTCTTCCTTTGACTATTGTTGGCCCCAATATCCCCAGGCAATATCGCCCTTGGCTTTCCAACTCATAGAATTGGTTTTTCCGCCTTTTCTTTCCCTCCCCGTCATTTCAAAAGGCTGACACACTATTGTTGAGGTGATCCCCTTGCTTTTTTGATTTTTACCCTGTACTTAGTAAGATTAGTCTAGTGAATGAAAATACATTTTTTTTTGCGACATATTCGGGGTTTTTGGTCGTTTCCCCCCTCCCTCCTCCCTCCCCGCTTCCTCCCTTCCCTTTCCCCCCCCATTCCTTTATTAAATTTAAATTTAAAATGTGATTATTTTATATTTTATTTTATTTTTTTAAACAGTCATTTCTCCTCTTAAAATTTTTTCCCTCCTTTGTGCGTATTTCTGGTGCTTTTAAAAATTTTGGTAGGGTATTTTATGAAAATTTGTGATACTCATATTTGGAAGCCCCATGGTGAGTGTTGGTAGAGTGACAGCCTGGGTAGTGATAAATAGGGGTAATCTTATCAGTTCACTCAACGCATCAACATGGTTTTGATGTCATTTAGTAGGAACATTATAAATCACACATACACACGACAACAATAGTAAAAGCAAAGTTAAGTGGGGTACTTATCTGTGGGTGCTTGGTATGATCTTTTTTTGATATCAGAGGAAACAAATCCTGGCCATCCGTATCCTTGTTTTCGCCGTTTTTTTGGCGTTTTCCCGCTGTATCTAACGGTCGAACCAACGTTCCTGTAAGGTTGTTTTGCTTGATGTCCTCCTTTTTGGGTGTTACCCCCCATCTGATATGTATCCTAAGGTATCGCAGGTATTTGTTATGAGTATCCTGGTATGTTTGTGGGGTTTTTATGGCACGTTTTAGTATATTGAACTCGCGATTTCAGCGTACGCGTAAGTTTAGCGTTTGCTCACGGTCGCCATCTTATATTTCATGAGCTTCATACATACATATGAAGAGCTCTTTTCCAAAAGGCGATAAGCGGTGATAACAAAAATGAGCTTGCAATCTCAATACCAAGCTCATAGCTCGTGCTTTGGAAACGAGCTCTTCATATATGAAGAAGCTACGAGATTGGCATTGGCATTGCAAGCTCATTTTTTGGATTGGCGCCTCCTGCGTGCATGCCGTCAGCCTAGCGAAACCCTAGCATCGGCTTAGCGTAGCACTTGCATAATTACGCCTGCCCTAACATAGCTATGTGTGACTGTGAGGTAATTTGTAATGTGAGTCGACGTCAGGACAGAGAGTGAGCAGCATCAGTCCAACAACAGTCCAACGTGCTGAGTGTAAGGACAGCGAGCGCTCAGCGCGCTCGACATGAGCGCAACGGATGCATTTATATACTCGAAAGCAAAACGTTTGCGCCACATTCATGCCACATTCACAGCATGTTCGCTTACGTTTGAAGAATGTAGGCACATGTTACATACGTTACGCACACACCAGCCGTTCGTCAACTCCATTGAATATGTCAAGACACGTTGGACTTATGTTAAACTAACATTAGACACACATCAGAGACATGTTAGATGTTCATCAAGATACATTAACACCATGTTGTCAGCGCGAGGGCTGCACTTTCCTCCAGGCTCTCCGTCAGTCTACCATAAGTCGACGTAGGTCAATGTAGACCGACGTAGCTCTAATGAACGTCTAACGTATCTTGACTTACGCCTAAAGTGAGCACAATGTAAGCCCAATGTAACCCAACATAATGGCCTTATGTCAAGCTACGTCAAAAGTTTTGGATATGTCCAAAACCTTGACGTGTGTCACCGTATCACAACGTAACTCAATGTAACTCAATGTATCTCGACGTATCTCGACGTATCTCAACGTATCTCGACGTAATAGCCAAATTTCACCTACGTCGGCTTATGTTACTGCATTACGTCATAGTGTGACAGGTGTATAACACTGCAGCCCAAATAATATTGGCATAATAAATTATATATCACACAACACTTTTCTTTCATTCTGGTCTGTCATCTCAGGACCTGTATCTTGATTGGTTGGTTGTTGGAGGTTTACGTCCTGGTAACATCTAATGTCATATCAAGATGGGTACCGACTTGTGACAGTGCACACTCATGGTGACTTTATAATGCTGTCCCTCTGGGAAATCAGGCCACCAGCTCCATGCGCGAATATCCCACTTGGTCATATTATCATGGCACAGGGTTAACCAGTCCTTGCCCTGTCATATTAATGCCTTGAAGGAATCAATAAGTATCAATTGTGTAAGTCATTGGCTTGACTCGACCGGGAAATGAACTCCCGATCTTTGGCATGGGAGGCCTGCGTTCTACCGTTGGTGTCCGGTCCATCCGTTTGACATTCGGTTTTAGCCCGTCGGTTGACCGTTGCTTGTCCGTTGTTATCCGGTGTCGTCCGGTTATTGTCCGGTTATCATCCAGTGGCTATTTGTTAATGTACGTTCCTTGTCCGTTTAGTGTTTGTTTCGTCCGGTACATTTCGCTACATTTCGCTACATTTTGATATTGAACACCACCGGACTAGACAATTGTTTGTCCGGTGGTGTCCGGTACTCAGTCCGGTGAGGTGTGACTGGGGCTTAACACATAACAATTGTAACATGAGCTTCAGCAGTAGGATATTCTATCTTTCTCTGCTGAAGCAAATGCGCGATAAGTACACCTGTATTTAAGTTTGATATGCAGAATCAAATCTCGATAACTGCCTTAGTTTAGAAAATGTGATGCTTTTATTGGACTGTGCAGCTTTAGGGGGCTGCCACACTACGACGTGATGATGTCAGCATAGGGAGAACGTGAAAAACGTTGAACTTCTAGGCGTAGTATGCAAATTTGGGCACAAGTTGAACGTGGATGCAGCGTAGTGAACGAGAGCGTAACGTCGGTAAAGCATAGTGATACCGTCATTCAATGAGAGAGGACAACGTCATTATGCTCACAGAACGTTATGAACGTTATTCCATCGCCAGAAGAACACTACGTGATGTTACATACATTATGACACTGTGGCGAAATGTTGAATGTACATTGAACATACGTTCTCCTGACGTTCTCCTCGCGTTCTCCTGATGTTCCCATTACACCGCGTGGACGTTTCCACTGGGTTTAATGTGGGTCAACATAGTGGAACGTAGTTGAACATAGTGAGCAGCGTTTGACTAACATCCGTTTAACGTCATTGACGTTCGCCGAACGTGTACAGAACGTACGGTGAATGTAAACCCTTATGTTCGAGTTAAGTCGAAAGTTTTGAACAGGTTCAAAACTTTGACGAGCGCCAACATAACATGATGTAACGTGATGTAGCTCGACGTCAGTGTAACATCATTCTGACATCATCATGATGTAACCCAACGTACGTCAACGTAATGACGAAACATGATCACGTCAGGCTTACGTTTGCTCATTACGTCGTAGTGTGACAGGGGTATTAAGCATGAGATTTGCAATTATAAGGGGATGATTTGCACTGACCTCCCTAGGTGAAATGTCACGGGTAGTACGGGGTGGTTGAGTGCAGTAGAGAGACTAGATAGGGTAATCGTTAGGATGCCAGCTCTGGAATGATAGCAGTGGTGGTTCGACACCTCGCAGGGTGCAACACGTGTAGAAGCTGTCAGAGCTGAAGCCTCTAATGTTACATCTCACGGTTTGAATCAGTTGTGCCCCCCCCCACCCCACTAACGATAACCATGCCAGGCTGACATAGTGTCAAATGGCTAAAGCTCGAATATGTGGTTGTGTAGGCAGGCTATAGTGAAATCAATACAGACAAAGAGAAAGGAAGAGTATAAAGTGTAAAGAAGAAGAGAGAGTCAAGCCCTCTGGTTTATTATTTATATGGTTGCATTGTTTCATTGTAGAGTATCACCCCCCCCCCCCCCCATCCCTTTCCCCCTATGGGAAACAAGCATTCTTGGCCCTACCAATAGGGATCCAGCATTCCTGGTCCCCATGGCTACCAGTGGTCTGCCCACCACCACAAGCTGTATGGCCCCATGGCCACCACCAACCTTGACCCTGAGTGTGGTGATCCCACCCAGCAGAGGGGGAGGGGGTAGGCCCTAAGTGCACTCACACCCAGCCCTGCCAGCACCACTATGTCTATTTACATCCCACTCAGGCACCACCAACCCATACATATTTATTTGTATATACATACATGCGCTTGGTTGCGTACACCTGATCAGTAATAGAACATTTGCATTCCCCCGATGCCGTAAATCGGAATATTTTACAATAGTGTAGTGGTCTGCACTGACTTCTCAGGCAAGGAACCACATAGACAGGTAGGCATGGGAGCCTAGGTGGTGTAATGCTTATCACACTGGCCCAGAATACAAAGAGATGTGGGTTCGAGTCCCGCTCTAGGCGCAATATTTCCCATTTTCAACACTCCCATGACACTGGTTTCCATGACCATGATCCTGTACAAGCTATGTGCTGTATAGTTGTTGAACCTACCCTGTGTATGTAAGTGCGTTGCATTGCCTGTATGTATGTAATTGCAAGCATTAAAAGACTTACAATTCCAGGGGGGACGAGTGTAGTGGTCTGCACTGATCTCTCAGGCAAGGAGCCGCATAGACAGGTAGGCATGGGTAGTGTGTTGACATCAGGCAGCCTAGGTGGTGTAATGGTTAGCACACTGGCCGGGAATGTTAAGAGATGTGGGTTCGAGTCCCGCTCTAGGCGCAATATTTCCCCTTCGCATTACCCCTACGACAGTAGCTAGCCCCGCCCTATTCTTCTTTCTCTTAACCTATTCTCTACCTGTCATTCACATGAATGCATTGCTCTGCCTTTTCTTCTATTTGTCCATCTATATTGTTATGACCTTGCTTCATTGTAATAGCAATTGTCATTAGGGCTGGAAGACCAGAACATCAGCACTGACAACATATCTTATTCAGAGGAATAAAAACCACTTGAACATAACAACAAAAAATGGAGTCAGAACTTTCACATACGCGCCAAAATTAATTGTATTTGTTCTTAATTCAATAATCTTCAAATTTAGCCATTGAAGAAAAAGGTTAGGGCTATTTTCCGTTCCAACCAGTGGTCCACAACTTGTTCATCAAAGGATGTGGTATGTGATGTCCTGTCTTTGGGAAAGTGCACATAAAAGACCCCGCGCTGCTTATCGGAAAGAGTAGCCTATGTCAATGACCATATGGTTGACATCCAATAGCCGATGATAAAAATCAATGTGCTCTAGAGGCGTCGTTAAATAAAAGAAGCTTTTTAGGATAGCATGCGCGGATAATAGTTGGGTGATATGCATGGTTTATTTGATTATAATCACCAACCCGCCAACTCCCGTTTCTAATTATTTCAGGTCTCTCGTGATCACAACGTGGAGTGAAATCAAGTTTATTATGCAAGCATCCTGTCTCTAGGGTGTGTGTGTGGGGGGGGGGGGCGGTGTGTGGAGGGGGGTGAGGAAAGGTGGTCGCGTGTATCGACCAGCCGGTTATCCCAGCCGGTTATCCCCGGTAATTGATAATCCATGCCGACCGCCATGACACCTCACACACAATTAGGTCACGCCCATCCCGCCACATGACCCCGCCTGTGGAGGTCAGTGGAACGCCCGGCCGCTTCAAAGGTCAATATTGGATAGAGAATATCAGCAGAAGCCTTTTTTGTTCCCGAGATGCAGCACAAAGGAGGCTATTTTGAGCTTTTTCTGTTTACTTACATGTGCACACTACATCACTACAACCTGGCAAATGGTGGCCAGGGACAGGAGTTCATGGCGTGCTTCCTATTCACATAGACACAACACAGTTTGAAGCTGGTCGTATATCTCAGGCTAAACAACAGCATCGCCAGAGAAAAGTTTGTCTCCTTCAGACTCTCTGACAGCAGCTACACACGCAGGTCCAACGTGCCACTGTACTTTCTGAGAACAAATTGGACTCATCAGACATCGACGAGTTCACAACAAATTGTAAAAATATACGGATTTTCAGTTCAGAATTATATATTGGCAGAAGAGCATTATTATTCTTGGGCGACGGAGTGGGGACAATGTTATGTAAACTAAAAGTAATAATATTCCAATCTCATTGTGACGTTATATAAGCTATGTGAAATATATGTTCATATATGATGCCCAAGATTAATGAAGAGATGTTCCTATATAAGAGGAGGTACATGATTGTTGAAATGCTTCTCTATGCATCCATAAAGAGTGCAATTGGAGAAAAGACCATTTTAACAGAGATCTATTGTAACTGTCTGCAGCTACCTGTCCCTACATGACCACTGGGCGGGCCCACCAGCCTAATCTGCATATACACACAGAACACCACCTGCTGCTGGGTTGAGTGACAGCCACCACTACTGGGGGGTGTCACACACCCAGAATGGGGGGGTGCCTGATTGGCTGGCTGTGGGAATGCCCAGTCACCTACACTACCTTGGCCCTCTGACCACACTAGCCTCACTTGGAGATCAATTAATTATTCAAGACACTGCTTCAGGCACACTGGAGAGTGATCACTCTACTCCTGGCTCTTGAGTGAGACACAACTACACTAGAGCAGGACCCCAGACACTCTATCTGATGCTAGCAAAATTCATATATCTAAATTGAGTTGAGTGCAACACCCAAGGGACTCCTGTTCAATGGCCTGTAGGCACTGATTCTTATACAGGCTAAAGTAGTAATGAGATTCTGTGTGGACAGAAGGTAAGGGGTGTGGATGATAGGTCACTAGTAGGTGGACAGGAGTTGATGCCATTAAAGCACAACTTCACCACTGTTCATCTGTGTGAATTGTCTTCCCTTTATTCCTTAGGAGTTTGTTATGGGTTGTTTAAGGGATGCATCAGGGAGTGAGATGAAGGGGAAGAGTTTGTAGTATTATCTGGTGTTCAAGCGGCCGGGCATCCAGTAATATTATAAAATGATGAGTTGCTGTCATTTGTCACCAAGAAGACATGTGTGCAATATCCATGTTAAGTGAGTCTGGTGGGATAGCTGAGTGGGTAAAACGTCTGCTTCTCCTGCGGGAGGTCAACGGATCAATAAATTACTTACCAACTTGATACTTGTAGCTACCATGGTGCTTGGCAGGGCAAGGACTAGATGGTTCAGAGTTAGGATAATATGACTGAGCAGAGCATTGGGCCAATATCGCAGTATATTCCATTGGGGAAGCACTATAAATCCACTATCAGTACCCACTGCCACAATATGTTTGTTCTGAGTTCCCCTGGTCCAATAGAGTCGGTGTTCGAGTCTGTGGCTGTGTGGCTATGTAGGTAGGCTAAATCTTCAAGAAAAAGAAAGGATTGAAGCTGCGACTCAGCATGCCGGGTCGCAGCTTCAGCTTACATGCCGGAAGGTGGCGAGATGGTGAATAAATATACACAAAGTAGTATTTGATCTAATCCTAAATATTTGCTCGGACAATTTCAACGTGATTTACATTAAAGATGAAAGTATGGCACAAACTAGGTAAAAAATTCACCCCGTACTTGTAGTACACGGGTGAACGACAACATAGTCTAAGTTCTGGCAAAAATAGCTTTAGAATGGAACAGGGAGTAGAATGCCTGGTTCCAATATCAAATGGCTACTTATATCGGTATAGAGTTGATGAAATGGGAGAGAATGCAAAAAGACAATATGGCGGCGATAGAACGCCATGGATTTCACTTTTAAATCTTATTAAACTAGATATTATATTATATTTTTCAACTCAAAGGTAGCGGGGAAATATGAAGACATATACAAAGAATAAATGTTGCTTCTTAGATTGTGGATTTAGGCCCTCATTTCATTTCCCCGCTTTTTCAACAGCTTTTATATAGGGTTGGTATTCACCCGTGTACTGCAAGTATGGGGTGAATCTGTTATCTAGGCACAAACCTACCGAGTTTGGTCATCAGGAGTCATGGCGGTGTAGTGTATGTGAGTTTAAAGTGTTGCGCCTGTAGTGAAGGCTGTGGTTGGGAGGGGCACTAACCCCAACTTCCGGCGTGTAAACTGAAGCTGCGACCTGGAGTGCTGAGTCGCAGCTTCAGTTCTTTCTGAGGGACCAGTGGAACTCAGAACACATTGTAGAGTCGGTGTTCGAGTCTGTGGCTATGTAGGTAGGCTAAAGTGAAAAACAATACAGACGGAGAGAAAGAGAGAAAGTAAAGCAAAAGTAAGAGTGTAAGAGAGAGTCCAAGCCCCTCTGGTTTATTATATATAATTCATGGATTCTTGGTATAGGATCGTGCCATTCACTCAACCAATAAGGAAGCAGTATTCCCAGTTCCTCCAATAAGGACTCAGCATTTCTGGCTACCATGACCACCAGTGGTCTGCCCACCACCACAGCTGGTTGACCTATGGCCACCACCAACCTGGACCCCTGTGTGCATTGACCCCTACCTGAGCAGAGAGCCAGGCCCTGAGTGCACTCACCCAGACCTGCCAATCATCCCTATGTCTATAATGGGGGACCTCCGACTTTTTATTTCAAATTCCTGCCGTTCGCGTCTCCACTGAACGAGTGGGCCTATTCGGCAAACTGTCACACTGCAAACCCAATGACTATGAGCAATCTTCATACAGAAGAAGTCAAATATCTCTAAAACCACAAGACCTACAGACAAACCACTTGGTATACATATAGAAAACATACAACGAATACATTATATTAAATTTCTAAGGTTAGGGTTCTGTATTTCTATTAATTTTGAATAAAGTAAACGTTTTGCACTGGGCGTACCGCCAAACTCAGTGCATTGTCAATGGCCGTGAGCAATCTTCATACAGAAGAAGTCAAATATCTCTAAAACCACAAGACCTACAGACAAACCACTTGGTATATATATATAGAAAACATACAACGAATACATTATATTAAATTTCTAAGGTTAGGGTTCTGTATTTCTATTAATTTTGAATAAAGTAAACGTTTTGCACTGGGCGTACCGCCAAACTCAGTGCATTGTCAATGGCCGTGAGCAATCTTCATACAGAAGAAGTCAAATATCTCTAAAACCACAAGACCTAGAGACAAACCGCTTGGTATACATATAGAAAACATACAATGAATAGATTATATTAAATGTATAAGGTTAGGGTTCTGTATTTCTATTAATTTTGAATAAAATATATCTATTGCACTGCGCGTACCGGCAAACTCAAAGCATTGTCAATGAAAGTGTAGGCCCACTAGTACCGATGCGCCACCAAGTGTCGGAAAATGAACTACGCCACATGTCCCCCATTGCCTGCCTTCAGGCATGGGCCAAGCCGTATATATATACACAACATACATATATGCACACTCTTGGAAGGTCACACAGAATAATAATATGGGATTTCCTTTTCTCCCCTCTGCCGATTATCGGAATATTTTACATGTATTCAGAACCTGCCCTGATATGATTATAAATGTTACTATGATGCCAACCACAACAAAGTCTGCACTGAGGCTGAGTGTGCTAACATAGGACATTATGGGAGACTAACGTTTATAGCCCACCATATAATTACTTACATATGATTATAAACATGGTTCAATTCTACTTTAACGAGACCTCTACCTAACGGTTTAAGTATTCCCATCCCTACGTCACTCTAATGTGTTGTATAACTTGTCCTCAGTCAGAGACAGTCACATGGCATTTCATTGGCTGAACCCCTCCAGTCAGTGGTGGGGGGAGCCAGGGGTGGGGGGCCAACCCACCCACCCCAAGTCAGATACATATTTTTCCATCAAGTTCACCAATTACACTTACATGGGAGTATCAACCCTGTTTATCTTTACATAACACCCGTGATCACCAGTCCCTTAGATTGGGACAACTCCAAAATAGTAGGAGTTTCTACATGCCTTACTTTGAGAATTACATATTTTATCATCTTTAGTTCAGCAAACTGCCTCCAGGTGGGGCAGGGAGGGCTAACCACACACATAAACACACACACACATCCACCTCCCACATCCAGCCTGACACATGGCTTTGGCAGGTCCTGCAAACACACGCACACACACACAGCCACATCCCCCATGCATTGTCACCTGTGTGCTAACACTCCTTCAGATACTGGCATCTGTAAATCATACCATAACAGGCACACAGAACTTAATTCTTGACTTAATAATTGTACCCATTCTGTGGCATTCTTCACAGACTATTTGTCTGGGTGAAGAAACCACAGTCTGCAGCAACTGTATATGCTGGCCTTAGTTTCAGCATTTACCTCCCTTTATACAATATATAATACCAACAGACTTCAATTCAGTAATACATGTAAATATACCAATACAGTAATAATTTTCCAGAGTTCTTATCTCCAGTGGTTATATTTGATGTAGAACCTTAGAACAATCTGATATTAATTATCACTTCACTTAATATACATAATCTACCATGGTTTCACAACTTGGTTTGAATATTATGCATATGTATTTACCAACATGATAGAATGAATTAGGTATTATTAGAGAGGTTTGATAGGGCTACTTATATAATTGGAATATTATTATAATGAATTTATAGAAATAACTGGATGATTTAAATATGATTAAAACAGTTTTCTTAATGCTTCACATATGAGTTTTATGAAAAGGAGCTATTTTAGAATTTATTTTAACTATTATTTATTTATGAACCAGACCTAACAAGTCGGAATATTTTACAATATGGTTAATTATGGAACTGCAGGCCAGTAGGGGACGTTATGCGACTCAGTCTTTGTAATACATTGGTGCCCACGAGCCACCCGATATAAAGCCGATATATGACTGAGTGATGTTATTGTTTAGCTTTGTACTTCAGGTCAGCGGGCCGACATGCACTCCGGTAGGGTGGTACTTCTTATGTTAGTAATTGCTTGCTTGTCTACTACTCACTTGACTGAGGTGGAGCGCCTTGGCTACCAGCTCAATGCTCCCAATACGGGGGAGCTACCGACTCAGGGGGGGGGGGGTACGTACGTGTGTGCTCCCCCACTATCTGCCTCACTCGCGCAGAATTTTGACTTTAATAAAGCAGAGGGGCCTTTTAAGGAGGATCCAGCCAGAGATAGCTCAACCAAACTAATTGTATTGTCTTCTCATTTACGTAATAGATAAAATAATAGCTCAGCAAGGTCACTTGGACTGAAAAAAAGATGTGGAACTTTTTAATTAAACATGTCTCTAGAGCGCATTGATTTTGTCCTTGCATCATCGGTTATTGGACGTCAGACATATGGTCATTCGGACATATTTCTGTGGAGGAAACCCACTGCCGTCACAAAGGCTACTCTGTCCGATAAGCAGCAAGGGGTCTTTTATATGCATTGTCCGATAGATGAACCAGTTGTGGACCACTAGTTGGAACGGAAGATAGCCCAAACTGCAAATGTGTCCACTGAGCAGGATCGATAGGATGACCCACACCTTCACAGGTGAACACTCTACCGCCTGAGCTACGTCCAGCTCCCCCTCTAGGACTGAAAGACCCATAATAGTCACAACTTAAACATACAGGCAATCATCTTTGATTCTGCCTTGAATAACTCACCAAGATGCTGCTTCAAGATTTATCACCCATGACTAGTCAGATTGCGTCATGATGACTGAATGTAGTAATCAAGTCGCAGCTTCAGCTTACGCATCAGAAGTTGGGGTTTGTGCCCCTCAAACCCTATCCTTCCTTATAGGCCCAGCAGTTTAAACTCACATCAATTATACCCACATGGTTTCTTGTGACCCAAGTTGTTAGGATTATTGCCATACATTTGTTTTGTATGTCGATCTTTTTTCTCTTTTTTTTTTTTTCTCTTGAAGATTTATACTGCCTATCATGGATAAGTCTGAATAGACTTGTTTTCACCATTAGACAGTTTGTTGATAGAAAGCCTGAGCCTACACTTTTACTGACCCAAGGGATTTTTAACCTCCCACACCACATAAATATGGTATGGGAGGAACCGGCCTTTGATGACGCTGTAAGTTATACACAGCGGTGGAAATCCAAATTGGCAGAGGTGGGAGGGCATGGGTAATCGAACCACCAACCTTCAGATTAGAAGTGAGACCTAGAAAAAAGTCAGACACTCTAACCACTCCGCCACAGAGAACACCACACCATTATGGAGAAATTATCCCAGCGAATATCTTAGAATAGATCAAACACTACTTAGTGTGTGTGTATTGTGAGTGAGTTAAGCTGTTTTTACCATGCTGCTCATTTGCCCTTGACTAAACTTATGATGACTGATTGACATGCGACTGGTTTTATGGCGTGTCATCAATGAAGGCCATGGTCAGGGCCATATTTTACTAGTCTATAAACACTTATGCGAGTATTATTGTGAATGTACTACACCTACCTTTAATGGACCACTGGGGGCCCGCACTGAGCTACCTAAACCTGCCCCTGGCTCCAGCCTCGGTCTGGTTTGCGTGGCGCTTCCGGTCTACTCTCACCCGAAATTTGCTTTTTAATCAAAATAAACAGCGTTTTTTGTGGGTGTAATAACCAGAGCTTATGTCAAGAATTCTCTCCAAGCTAATTATTATCGTATTGTCTTCTTCTGGTTATCCATTAGTAATTATTAGATGTAAAATACATGCTTGGTGCTATGTAGGAGGCCACTTATCATTGCTAGGATCGGGAAAGGAGAAGTTGGAGAAGGAAGACCGACTGACTGTGATTGAAATTTCTGCTACTTAATCAATTAATTCAATCAAATTAAAAGAAAACTGATGGAAATGTTGGCTGGGCCTACGTCCAGCTATATTCTTGCAGTAGCTATCTCTGTTCCCCAGCCCTCCTCTCCTACCGACTTTCTATAAAATGGCATCTGTGTCAACTTCCCAGGGCCCAAATGTATGAACAACTTTTTATTGGCTCCAGTGTTAAGGGCGGCCGGTGGGTTAGCTAACGTCGGCGTTATACCCCTGTCACACTACGACGTAACGAGCCAACGTGAGCCTAACGTGATGATTTTTCGTCATTACGTTGCCGTACGTTGGGTCACGTTATGATGACGTCATAATGACGTTAGAGTGACGTCGAGCTACGTCGTGTTACGTCGGCGCGCGTCGAGGTTTTGAACCTGTTCAAAACTTTCGACGTATCTCAACGTGAAGCCGTTACGTTGGGATGACGTGACAATGACGTTAGGTTGACGTTCCGCGATCGTTATAGCAACGTAAATGACGTTAGAGTCACGTTATGTCACGTCAGACCGACGGCCCGGGTGGGAGCAACGTGTGGGCAGCGTTTTGCACGTTACGGTCACGTTACGGTCACGTTACGATCACGTTACGGTGGCGTGACGGTCACGGTTACGGTCACGTTACGGTCACGTTACGGTCACGTTACGGTTGACACAGATGCCATTTTATAGAAAGTCGGTAGGAGAGGAGGGCTGGGGAACAGAGATAGCTACTGCAAGAATATAGCTGGACGTAGGCCCAGCCAACATTTCCATCAGTTTTCTTTTAATTTGATTGAATTAATTGATTAAGTAGCAGAAATTTCAATCACAGTCAGTCGGTCTTCCTTCTCCAACTTCTCCTTTCCCGATCCTAGCAATGATAAGTGGCCTCCTACATAGCACCAAGCATGTATTTTACATCTAATAATTACTAATGGATAACCAGAAGAAGACAATACGATAATAATTAGCTTGGAGAGAATTCTTGACATAAGCTCTGGTTATTACACCCACAAAAAACGCTGTTTATTTTGATTAAAAAGCAAATTTCGGGTGAGAGTAGACCGGAAGCGCCACGCAAACCAGACCGAGGCTGGAGCCAGGGGCAGGTTTAGGTAGCTCAGTGCGGGCCCCCAGTGGTCCATTAAAGGTAGGTGTAGTACATTCACAATAATACTCGCATAAGTGTTTATAGACTAGTAAAATATGGCCCTGACCATGGCCTTCATTGATGACACGCCATAAAACCAGTCGCATGTCAATCAGTCATCATAAGTTTAGTCAAGGGCAAATGAGCAGCATGGTAAAAACAGCTTAACTCACTCACAATACACACACACTAAGTAGTGTTTGATCTATTCTAAGATATTCGCTGGGATAATTTCTCCATAATGGTGTGGTGTTCTCTGTGGCGGAGTGGTTAGAGTGTCTGACTTATCACGTTACAGCTAACGTCACGACGTAACCCGACGTTACTTTCACGTTACGCTCACGTCAACTACGCGGCATTCACGTCCACAATTTGCATATTACGCCGATAACTTCGACGTGATATAATTATTTTCATGTTGTGGTTACGCTGACGTAGTCACATCGTAGTGTGACAGGGCCATTATAGGGAATGGGTCACGAGGTATGTATGGAGCCAAAGCGCGGCGTTGGGAAATCGCTCTGTGCCTGTAGCCGGCGAGCTCTGCTATTTGGCAATGTCGCCGCCGATTCGGCGGCCGGGAACCAGCAGCGGCAGCGGCGGCGGCGGCGGCGGCGGCGGCGGCGGCGGCCGGCGGCGGCGGCGGCGGCGGCGGCGGCGGCGGGCGGCGGCGGCGGCGGCGGCGGCGGCGGCGGCAGCGGCAAGCGGCAGCGGCAGCGGCAGCGGCAGCGGCAGCGCAGCGGCAGCGCAAGCGGCAGCGCCGCGGCAGCGGCAGCGGCAGCGGCAGCGGCAGCGGCAGCGGCAGCGGCAGCGGTAGCGGCAGCGGCAGCGGCAGCGGCAGCGGCAGCGGCAGCGGCAGCGGCAGCGGCAGCGGCAGCGGCAGCGGTAGCGGCAGCGGTAGCGGCAGCGGCAGCATTCTGGCAGGATGGATATCGACGACGTCGTTGTTTAGTTTACATTCATCGATTCGACAATATGAATAACGCCGCCGATGTAGCTGCTACGTTAATATGGCTTCGAATTTAGGGTTAATTTAATGAAATTTCATGATTTGAGTATGTAATTCTGTTAAATATGATCGCATTGAATAGATTTGGGCCTAATCGGTAGCGAACACAGACGTTAAACTTCCTATGGTATGGTGTTAGTGTGGGCGAAGTTAACTCTCGAGGTGTTTGCCTAACCGGGCACATACATTGCCACTTTTGACCGCTAACCTGGGAAATCCGCACATAGCACGGGTTAGGACCGCTAACCTGGCTTCATACATTTGGCCCCAGGCTGAGGCCTGTCCTTTCATCTGAAACAAACGGATAGTCTTACAACAGTGCACACTCTTAGTAAAACACACAACAAAGAAGAAGCAGAAGAAGAAGAAGAAGCAGAAGAAAGAAAACACCTGTCTCACACATACTGCATACTATACAAAGCTGTTTGTTTATTGGGGTCTTACGTCCTAGCAACATTTATGGTCACATCAGGATGGATATGGTTCACTCTCCTGAAAACTGGTCAGAAGTGTCACATGGAGAGTTTAAATCTAATATTTGAATTTTAAACATTTCTTGGTTGCAAATGAAAGCTGGAAATCTCCCCCTTACATCTATGTAAAATATAAATTGATGAGATGAAAAAATAAGGGCATACTCCACGATTAAGCTATGGCATATGTTAGTATAACATGTGTTGCTCATTGTAACACATGTTTAGGACACCACACAGTCTGCTTAATAACAATCTAAGCATAATTACATAATTTCATACTGAGAAGCATATTAATCATGGCATAATATACAGAAATCTGTAGTGCTTATATTGATTTTTTAAAAGTGATTCCCAGCCATGCTTTATTCACTGAATAATTAGTGTACAATATTTGTGTGGCATCCAGACGCCACTGGTTACATCTGTGACAGAAATTTGTAATGTTATTTCTGAAGACATCAAATAATTTTTTAATAAATTTAAACATGCATACATGTTAATAAATACTTACTTTTGATTTGGGAACTGTTTTGTTCGACATATCAATGCAATACAAGTGGTTAGTAAGGATCCAACCATGTCCCATATGTCTGTGTTCATGGGGAGCGGGACGTAGCTCAGGCGGTAGATGGTCCACATGTGAAGGTGTCGGTCATCCTATTGATCCTGCTCAGTGGACCGATTTGCAGTTTGGGCTATTTCCTGTTCCAACGAGTGGTCCATAGCTGTAGGCTGTAGTATGTGGCATCCTGTCTGTGGGAAAGTGCATATATAAGACCCCTTACTGCTTATTGGAAAGAGTAGCCCATGTGGCAGCAGCGGGTTTCCTTTAAACAAATATATCAGCATGACCATATGTTTGACGTCCAATAACCGATGATACGAAAATCAATGTGATCTAGCGGCATCATTAATAAAACGAGCTTTACTTTTTCCTCTACACTAACAGAGAGGCCCCCAATAGCCGATGTCTACTTTTTGTGCTGGAGTATCGTTAAACAAACTACGCTCACAGAATGAATTGCACACATGGTTGAGATAAACTTCTGTTTTAAAAGGTTTATTCTGTGAATTAGATTTTTCTCTCATTATGGGATGCTTTCCTTGGTGTGTTTCAGAATGTCACAGGGCAGGCGAGTTCCTGCTGCATCCAACCAACAGGTGTCGCTTCCTGCACTGCACCTTGGGCGGGCAGCAGGCGGGGGCGGGCGGCCACCCGCTAGGCGGCATGCCCCAGGACTGCCCGGCAGGCACGGCCGTGCCCCGGGAACTCTACCAGCAGCACAACATCAGGGACATCGAACAGGGGACTCTGTGTACGGAGTTGCTGCCCGCGTCGGACGGACACCAGGCCTGCCAAGGTGCGCCCGGGAAGGGGGGGGGGTGCGGGGGGGGGGGAGGAGGAGGGAGAGGGGGAGGAGTGGGATATGTGTGTAAGGCGATCACAATCTGGGTGTAGTGGGTCTGGTGTAGGTGTGGTGTGTTTTTGGTGTGGGTGTGATGTGGGTGTAAGATGATTGTAATGTGGGTGTGGTGTGGGTGTGGTGTGGGTGTGATATTAGTGTAAGGTGATTATAATCTGGGTGTAGTGTGGGTGTGGTGTAGGTGTGGTTGTGGTGCGAGTGTGATGTGTTTGTGGTGTGGGTGTGATGTGGCTGTAAGATGATTGTAATGTGGGTGTGGTGTGGGTGTGGTGTGGGTGTGATATGAGTGTAAGGTGATTATAATCTGGGTGTAGTGTGGGTGTGGTGTAGGTGTGGTTGTGGTGCGAGTGCGATGTGTTTGTGGTGTGGGTGTGATGTGGGTGTAAGATGATTGTAATGTGGGTGTGGTGTGGGTGTGGTGTGGGTGTGGTGTGAGTGTGGTGTGTTTGTTGTGTGGGTGTGATGTGGGTGTAAGATGATTGTAATGTGGGTGTGGTGTGAGTGTGGTGTGGGTGTGATGTGTTTTTGGTGTGGGTGTGATGTGGGTGTAAGATGATTGTAATGTGGGTGTGGTGTGGGTGTGGTGTGAGTGTGATGTGTTTGTGGTGTGGGTGTGATGTGTGTGTAAGATGATTGTAATGTGGGTGTGGTGTGGGTGTGGTGTGGGTGTGGTGTGGGTGTGGTGTGAGCATGGTATGTTTGTTGTGTGGGTGTGATGTGGGTGTAAGATGATTGTAATGTGGGTGTGGTGTGGGTGTGGTGTGGGTGTTGTGTGGGTGTGATAGAGGTGTGGTGAAGGTGTTGAGTAGCTCAAAAGTTAGTCATTTAAAATAAAAGGTGCTTCAAACTAAAGTAAGGTTGATTATAACAAACAATTAAATATATATATCTCAGAAAAATGACAGGTCATGTTGTATTTCTCAGGTTCGCGATTGAAATTGCACCACACCATATTATGAACGCGAATTATTCATGATTGAAAAATCGACTGTTTAATGAATGAATGTAAACCATGAACACAAAAATATAATAATAATTCCGGACTGTCACAACCTTCTCTAGGACTAGACTAACCCTGGCTATCCTCTCCTTCCATGTAGCTGAGACCTGACTAACTTGGCTATCGTCTCCTTCCATGTAGCTGGGACCTGACTAACTTGTCTATTCTCTCCTTCCTTGTAGCTGGGACCTGACTAACTTGTCTATCCTCTCCTTCCTTGTAGCTGGGACCTGACTAACTTGTCTATTCTCTCCTTCCTTGTAGCTGGTATCTGCGTAACTCGTCTATCCTCTCCTTCCATGTAGCTGGTACCTGAATAACTTGTCTATCCTGTAATTCCTTGTAGCAGGGACCTGACTAATTCATCTATCCTCTCCTTGCTTGTAGCTATCACCTTGATAACTTGTATATCCTCTCTTTCCTTGTAGCTGGGGCCTGACTAACTTGTCTATCCTCTCCTTCCTTGTAGCTGGGACCTGATTAACTTGTCTATCCTCTCTTTCCTTGTAGCTGGGACCTGAGTAACTTGTCTATCCTCTACTTCCTTGTAGGTGGGACCTGACCAACTTGTCTATCCTCTCCTTCCTTGTAGCTGGGACCTGACTATACTGGCTATCCTCTCCTCCCTTGTAGCTGGGGCCTGACTTACCTGTCTATCCTCCCCTTCCATGTAGCTGGGACCTGACTACCTCATCTATCCTCTCCTTCCATGTAGCTGGGACCTGACTAACTCGTCTATCGTCTCCTTCCATGTAGCTGGAACCTGACGAAATTGTCTGTCCTTTCCTTCCTTGTAGCTGGGACCTGACTAACCTAGTCATCCTCTCCTTCCTTGTAGTCTTCTCATCTCCGGGCGCGAAGAGCTTCCCACCGTTGCTAGCCTACACCCCGACAAACCGGAAGCAGGGCTTCTCGTGGGAGGCCGCCGCTAACGGACATGGCGTCCAGAAGGCTGGGACGCTGGGGCGCGGCGCCGGAAGTGGTGGCGCGTGGGGCAGCTTCCGGGAAGACACCCAGCCTCGCTTCCACGTCATCAGTGACGCCGAAGAGCGGACGCAGCCGGTGTCGGCGGGAGGACCATCCATGCTGCCCCTTGGCGGTGGGAGTTTCCATGACGACCGGAAGTACGCTGCGAGACCTGCGGGACCGGCGCAGCTGGCAGATGAGGGCTTCCAGCGGAACGACTACCCGCACAGTGACGGCGGCTTCCCCGGTCACTTGGTCATGGACGCGCGGGGATTTCCTGTGGAGGCGCCAGGTCCTGGCCAGCAGCCGTTACCGGCTCGGCGCCACAACCCGTTCAGTGACGATGTGCTGAACCTCACCCCGGAAGAGGACCAGTTCTTCGCCTTCCTCGCGCGGCACTACGGCGACGCGTCCGGCAATGGCGGCACGGCCTTCACCGGCGGCACCGGAGGGAACGCCGGCGGCACCGGGTCGGGGCACCACGCCGTCCGCAGCTCAATGAAGAGCTTTCCGACCATTGACATGCTGGACCAGAAAGGTCACGTGGTGGTGGGTCACGTGGGGTACGGCGACGGCGTCTACCGCGTCGGCGACATGCCCGATTTCCCCAAGATGGAGCTATCACGGAATCCATTCTCCATGGAGAAGGACTTTGACCTGGGCCGCGGCTACAGGTACGACTTCCCGTTCGATCAGACTGGCGCTGGTCGCCAGGTGGAGTTCGGCGAGAGTTCCCTAAAGGACGCCGGGAAGAAAACCCAGGGAGAGTTTGATTACAACAAGTTCTTTGCGGAAGCAGATGCTTCGATGAAAAATTCCCAGAAGAATGCTGGGATGGGTTTCGATTATGGCAAGTTCTTCGTTGAAGACGACGCTTCATTGAAGAATTTGCAGTTCCAATATGGCTCCAAGCATGGAACTGACTACGTCCTGAAAATCCCGGTTGACTATGGCGAATCGCAAGTGAAGGATGACTTCTTCGCGAAGAATTCGGCATCATTCGGGAAGCTACCACCTGCGCCTTATGGAGGCTACTTTCACAGCAAAGGTCCCTCCCGATACGGTGAGATGAGTGAGAGCATGCGCGAGTTCCTCCTTAGGACCCCAGTCTCCTTTGGGGACATGAATGCGAATAGTAACTTTTTTACCAAGTCGCACCCATTCTACCGCGCGCCGACTGAACCGGCGACTGACGAGCTCCGCAACGGCAAGGTCCGGACTGACACAGCTCCAGGCGATTTGAAGCCAGAGGGCCGCACTAATGATGCCTTCAAGACTAGTCCTGCGAATAAGACAGCGTCCACTGTGATGACGACTGGGTCTCCCTGGAACGCCCTGGCGTACGTTGTGGTGCACACCACGCCGATCCCCATCAAGCCCGACGTGACGATGAACCTACAGCTCGCGGCCCCAGCCATCAACAACTCACCGATAGATGCGAAGCGCGCCCCGGTTTATGTGCTCCGCAAGCAGCACAAACACCCGGACCGGTTTGGACCTGACAAGCAAACACCTCAGCAGGCTACTACTAGCTTCCGCAAACCGTTCAATCAGGAAGATAGCTTCGGTGATTACGGCTTCGCTAAAGGCAATGGCTGGTTTTATGATTCCCAAGGTTCGCACAAGTGGCCGGAATTCAATGAGAAATTCTGGGCCATGTATGGCTCCGATCCCAGCTTTGACTCCTGGTATGACGATACGAACCAGCAGGCAGCGGGCCCGCTGAGGAACCAGCGGCAACCGGAAGTGGATAGCAACAGAGGGTATGCACTCAGAGCAGGCGTAGCTAATCCACAACAAGGGCCTGGGTTTGAGACTCTCCCCAGGACGGGCCACAAGCGGCCAGCCGTGCAAGCGAAGGTTGCCTGGGAGGAGAGGAGGCATAGCGCAGTGAAGCACCCCAAGCGGCTCAAGACGCCCACTCGGCCCATTAAGCATAAAAAGCAGCGGAAGCTCCGAGTGCGGATCGTGAAGATCAAGAAGCCCGAGGGAAAGCACCTGAAGAAGACCAGCGTGTTGGCCATTTCCCACCGCAGGAAGGTCGCCGGCCCCGAGAGGAGAACGACACGAAAGGCGACGTGGAAGGCCGGGACTGCAGAGGGAGGAGGTAGCGGGTCGGCGGGGCCGGGCGGCGCGGCGGACAAGGCCGCGACGCCGGCCTCAGTAGAAGATTCACGAGGCGGCCTCAGCACAAAGCGGACCCACGCGGCCGCAGCAGAGGGAACGGAAGTCGCCCCTGGGGGCACGATGCAGGCGCAGCAGGCCACGCCGGGCCCGGAAGTGTACCGCGCCGGGCAGCGCCCGACCTTAGACAGCGGGACGCCGAGCGCCGAGGCGCTGCGACGGGCGGGCGCGCCGACCGCGGACCAGGCCAAGGTGATCGTGATGCTCAAGGACATCCCGGGTTATTACAGCGCGCGGCTGCCCGGCGGGGCTGACCGGGAGCCCGGGAAGCGCAAGGCCGACTGGAGCGTGCCGCCCCCGGAAGCGCTGACAACGCCGACCGCCGTGTTGCCGCGCGATGCGGCCGCGGCGGCCGGCGGGGCGGTGGGCGGCGGGGAGGGGGACGGCGGGGCGGCGGACGGCTGGGCGGCGGACGGTTGGGCGCAGGGCGCGCTGCCGCTGGAGATCGCAGGGACGGAGCAGGTGGAGCCTGGCTTCCGGTTCCCAAGAGGCTTCGACGTGAAGGAGATCTCGCAAAACAACGATTACAAGGACCACGCCTTCCCCATGTGGCCGAGTCGCTAACCCGAGGGCGAGGACACGGCGAGAACACGGAGAGGACGCGGAGAGAACACGGAGACAACAAAGAGAACACGGAGAGAACACGGAGAGAACGCGGACAGAACAGGAAAGAATACGGAGACAATACGGAGAGAACACAGAAAGAACAGGGAGAAAACATGGAGCGAACACGGAAAGAACACCAAGACAACACGGAAAGAACATGGAGAGAACATGGATAGAACACGGACAGAACACGGAGAGAACACAGAGAGAACAGGGAGCGAAAGCGGAGAGAACACGGAGAGAACATGGAGAGAACGCAGAGAACACAGAGACAACACGGAGAGAACACGGAGAGAACATAGAGAGAACGCAGAGAGAACAGAGTCAACATGGAGAGAACACGGAGAGAACATGGAGACAACATGGAGAGGACACGGAGAGAACACGGAGAAAATATGGAAAGAACATGGAAAGAACATGGACAGAACAAGGAGAGAACATGGAGCAAACACGGAAAGAACACCGAGACAACACAGAGAGAACATGGAGAGAACACGGAAAGAACACGGAGAGAACACAGAGAGAACACGGAGAGAACACGGAGAGAACACGGAGAGAACACAGAAATAACATGGAGAGAACGCGGAGAGAACACAGAGGCAACAAATAGAGAATGCGGAGAGAACACGGAGACAACACGGAGAGAACACAGAGAGAATGTGGAGACAACACGGAGAGAACACGGAGAGAACACAGAGAGAACGTGGAGAGAACATGGAAAGAACACGGAGAGAAGATGGAGAGAACACAGATAGAACACGGAGAGAACATGGAGAAAACACGGAGAGAACACGGAGAGAACACGGAGAGAACACGGAGAGAACGTGGAGAGAACATCGAGAGAACACGGAGACAACACGGAGAGAACACGGTGAGAACACTGAGAGAACGCGGAGAGAACACGGAGACAACATGGAGAGAACACAGAGAGAACACGGAGAAACCATGGAGAGAACACGGAAAGTACACGGAGAGAACAAGGAGAGAACACGGAGAGAACATGGAGCGAACACGGAAAGAACACCGAGAACATGGAGAGTACACGGAATGAACATGGAGAGAACACAGAGAGAACAAGGAAAGAACACATAGAGAAGACGGAGAGAACACAGAAATAACGTGGAGAGAACGCGGAGAGAACACATATGGAACATGGAGAGAACGCGGAGAGAACACGGAGAGAACACGGAGACAACACGGAGAGAACACGGTGAGAACACGGAGAGAACGTGGAGAGAACACGGAGACAACATGGAGAGAACACGGAGAGAACACGGAGAAACCATGGAGAGAACACGGAAAGAACACAGAGAGATCAAGGAGAGAACATGGAGAGAACATGGAGCGAACACGGAAAGAACATGGAGAGAACAAAGAGAGAACACGGAGAGAACACGGAAAGAACACGGAGAGAACACAGAAATAACATGGAGAGAACGCGGAGAGAACACGGAGGGAACACGTAGAGAACGCGGAGACAACACGGAGACAACACGGAGAAAACAGAGAGAGAACACAGAGAGAACGCGGAGAGAACATGGAGACAACACGGAGAGAACAAGGAGAGAACATGGAGAGAACGTGGAGAGAACACAGAAAGAACACGGGGGAGAACATGGAGAGAAAACGGATAGAACACGGAGAGAACATGGAGAGAATACGCAGAGAACACGCAGAGAACACGGAGAGAACACGGAGACAACACGGAGACAACACGGAGAGAACACGGAGAGAACACGCAGAGAACACAGAAATAACGTGGAGAGAACGCGGAGAGAACACGGAGGGAACACATAGAGATCGCGGAGAGAACACGGAGACAACACGGAGAAAACACAGAGAGAACACAGAGAGAACGCGGAGAGAACATGGAGACAACACGGAGAGAACACGGAGAGAACGTGGAGAGAACACGGAAAGAACACGGAGAGAACATGGAGAGAACACGGAGAGAACACGGAGAGAACTCGGAGAGAACACGGAGAGAACACAGAGAAAACACGGAAAGAACACGGAGAGAACACAGAGAGAACACGGAGAGAACACGGAGATAACACAGAAATAACGCGGAGAGAACACGGAGGGAACACGTAAAGAACGCGGAGAGAACACGGAAACAACACAGAGAAAACACAGAGAGAACACAGAGAGAATGCGGAGAGAACATGGAGACAACACAGAGAGAACACGGAGAGAACACGGAGAGAATGTGGAGAGAACACGGAAAGAACACGGAGAGAACATGGAGAGAACACGGATAGAACACGGAGAGAACATGGAGAGAACACGGAGAGAACACGGAGAGAACACGGAGAGAACACAGAGAGAACGCGGAGAGAACATGGAGATAACACGGAGACAACACGGAAAGAACACAGAGAGAACACGGAGAGAACACGGAGAGAACACGGAGAGAACACGGAGAGAAACTTGAAGAGAACACGGAGAGAACATGTAAAGAACACGGAGACAACACGGAGGGAACACGGAGACAACACGGAGAGAACACGGATAGAACACGAAAGAACACGGAGAGAACACGGAGAGATCACAGAGAGAACGCGGAAAGAACACGGAGACAACGCGGAGACAACACGGAGAGAACAAGGAGAGAACATGGAGAGAACATGGATAGAACACAGAGAGAATGCGGAGAGAACACGGAAAGAACACGGAGAGAACACGGATAGAACATGGAGAGAACATGGATAGAACACGGAGAGAACTCGGAGAGAACACGGAGAGAACACGGAGAGAACATGGAGAGAACATGGAGAGAACACGGAGAGAACATGGAGAGAACAAGGAAAGAACACGGATCGAATACAGAGAGAACATGGAGAGAACATGGAGAGAACATGGAGAGAACACGGGGAGAACACGGAGAGAACTTGGAGACAACATGGAGAGAACAAGGATAGAACACGAAGAGAACACAGAGAGAACGTGTAGAGAAACGGAAAGAACACGGAGACAACAATGGGACAACATGGAAAGAACACGGAAAGAACACGGAAAGAACACGGAAAGAACATGGAAAGAACATGGAGACAACTTGGGGACAACCCGGAGAGAACACGGAGAGAATACGGAAAGAACAAGGAAAGAACACGGAGACAACACTGAAAAACACGGAAAGAACACGGAGAGAACACGGAGAGAACACGGAAAGAACACAGAGACATCACGGAGAGAACATGGAGAGAACACGGAGAGAACACGGAGAGAACACGGAGAGAACATGGAGAGAACACGGAGAGAACACGGAGAGAACATGGAGAGAACACAGAGAGAACACGGAGAGATCGCGGGGACAACACGGAGAGAACACGGAGACAACACGGAGAGAACACAGAAAGAACACGGAGAGGACACGGAGACAACACAGAGAGAACACGGAAAGAACTTGGAGAGAACACGGAGAGAACACGGAAAGAACACGGAGTCAACACGGAGAGAACACGGAAAGAACACGGACAGAACACGGACAGAACACAGAGAGAACAGGTAGAGAACATGGATAGAACACTGAGAGAACACGGAGAGAACATGGAGAGAACATGGTGAGAACTGAGCATGGTGAACAACTGAGCAGGATGACGCCTGAACTGGATATCTAAGATGTGAGCCCTTCGAGAACTGAGCGCGCTGATAGAAACATCATATATGATCAGAACTGAAGAAGATGAGAACTGAACAGAATGATAAATTATCGGAACTAGTAGCTGAACGTGCTGAGAAATGAACAGGGCGTGAAGACTACAGGATAAGAACTGAACTGGACAAGTACAGAGCATGACGAAAACTGAACATGATGACTAATCGGGATGAGAAAATGAACAGGAGGATACGTGAATTTGGTCAGGCTGATAACTGAACATGGTTATCCAAAGAATATTCTGAGAACTGAACAATGTGCGGATTGAACATGGTGATAACTAAATAGAATGAGTGTCTGAACAGGCTGGGATTTAAACAGGGTGATAATTGAACAGGATGCGAACTGAACAGGACATTAAAAGAGCAGAATGAATAGCTGAGTATGCTGGAAAATGAACAAGACACAGATTGAACATTGCTAAACTGAACATGGTGAGAATTGAACAAGGTGCTGCCCTGTCACATATGAGCTGTGCTGGTCCTACATGACCCATCAACCATTTAATGGACTTCTATATAATATATATGTATATATATGTGTATTTATATTATATATGGATAGTGATAAGTCCGTTATCGCATGTAATAAGACCTGGAGGGTTGCACTGTCCGCCCCCCTCCCTGGTGGTGGGGGTGAGAACCAGCATGCACCTCTCCGCATCCTGCGCGGGGCCTCTCCCCCACTAACTCGGAGGAATCTTTTTAAATTTCAAATTGAGTTGAGTACTGTTTTATTTATTTATTCAATCATTTGGTAGCACACATCATGTGAAGACCATCACAGAGGGTGGTATTCATCTAGGAACGACCAGAATAAATCTCTACAAACCAACAACATGCTGGCTGATGCGAAAGTGCAGAGGTAGAAGTTGGAATCTAGAACGGAGATTATTTGATCATTGACAATCTTTGTGTTTGAGAAGGAGAGTGACTAAGAATGTATGTCACTTGCTTATTTGTGTACCTGTAGGTTTTATAGTACCCCTTTTATATGTGAGAGTATATAATTGAACTATATGTATTATACACAAAGGTGGTGATGGATTTATATTGATATATTTGAGGTGGTATATATAAATATTATATTTGTGCATACCAAATTTATATTTTGTAAAATAAAATATAGAAGTACATCAACGTTGTCTTAATTTAATCAACAATGGTAGGAAAGTAAGGATAAGTTACATCCACAAAATGAAAAGTTACATCAAGGTTTTCTTAATTTAATCAACAACGGCAGCAACGTAAGGATAAGTTACATCCACAAGATGAGAAGTTATACAACAGATATATGGAGAACTGTCACAATGTCAGTAACAGTACTCTTTTGATTAAATACCAGTTTGGCCTGATTAGCAATCGTTCATGACGTTAAAGTGGCGCAGGCAGGTGTTTGTGTCAAATTATTGAAATAAATATATTACGTTGAATGCCATTATCTATTTTAGTCTAGTTTGA
Organism: Branchipolynoe longqiensis; assembly: GCA_030323885.1. Classification (NCBI taxonomy): domain Eukaryota; kingdom Metazoa; phylum Annelida; class Polychaeta; order Phyllodocida; family Polynoidae; genus Branchipolynoe; species Branchipolynoe longqiensis. Next base: position 90,950,131 of record CM059196.1, on the reverse strand, counting down.
AACAACTATTATTATAAATTACTAACCTTGGAGATATTTTTAATGAAAAATGGAATATTACTTTTGGTGTGCACACCAAAATGCTGTGTACCATAGTACAAACTGTTGATGTTGACCGTAGGTTGTGTGTAGACTGTTGATTCTTGTCCTCCACACAGCTCAGCTCCAGCTTCAGCTCCAGCACTCTTTTCTAGTGCAATAGTATCAGTAGAGAAAGGAAGGCACAACCAACAGTGAAGGACAGGATAGAGTAGCTTTTATTGTTGCCTGCTCCAGTCAACTCCAGCACAAACCAACTCTGTCAACCTCCACTCACCACCACCACCACCACCACCAGAGAGAGAGTGCCAGCTTACAGGAAAGCACCCCCCCTCTTATACTCACCGGGGCTGGCAGGGAGTGGTTGGGAGGGTGGGGGGAAAGCAATCAGAACCCACAATTACCATTTGCTAACATTATTAATACATCTAAGTCATACCCTTAACATATAACCATACAATAATACGCAGGCAATGTATTTTAGTACTTTTACAATCATGAATTGACAGTATTCTTCATATATTAAGTATACTTGCAGACATTTCCTATTTCAGATCATCATCATCATCATGCTGTCAGTCGCAATGCGACAAAGACTGCTTTCATTACTTGACTGCCGCTCTCCATTTAAGATAATGCATTCCTAAATAACCATCCTACTACCAGACCTTCCACTAAGACCACCTTTAGGGCCTGGTCCACTCTAGGTAATTGCACCTGTACCCCCCATCCCCCTTCAACCCAACAGAGCCCCATCTTTTACACAAACATACCCAAACTAACCACCACCAACTGGCTTTACTGAATGCACCGCTCCTCTCTGTTGTATATATAGAACAGTGTCACAGCTTTATTTCCCTTCAAGTTAAGGCCCTGTCACACTATGACGTTTCTCACCGGCGCGCCGGCAACGCGCAAAATATTTGCAACCCGTCGACAAACGTCCAACTCTTCGGCAGTTTGGGAGAAAGTTTGATGGGTTGTAGCGTGTTAGTGGCGTGTTTTTGGCACGCGGCCAACGGGGTTCGGCGTTCCCGGCGCGTTGGCATGACGTGGACGCACGTTACCAGCGCGTTGCCAGCCCGCTCGAACCACTTTGAGCAACGTCCATCAACGCTGGGGATTTTGCACCAAAGTGTGTTGGACGTGTTGCTGGCGCGTCTTGCCGTGTTGCTGGCGCGTCTTGACGTGTTGCTGGTGCGTCTGCCACGCGCCTAACGTTACCTGGCGTTCTGCGAACCTTCAATGACGCGCTACCCCCACGCCGTCGTCGCGCCGGCGGTGCGCCGACAACGCGCCGATAACACGCTGATGGCGCGCTAGGAACCCGCTGGCGGGACGTTGAACTCCACAGTGATCTAACACGTTGGCCTGCGTCGGCGTGCGTCGAAAGTTTTGTGCAATCACAAAACGATCGGCGCGCCCCGATGCGCGCCGACGCGCGCCGACGTGTCCATTCACACGTTGCTATCCCTCAACGTGTACCGACGCGCCCGTAACGCGCCGGTAACGCACCGGTAACGCGCCGGTAATGTACCGGATGTGTACCGACGTTTTGCCCAAAAATGCAACACGTCGCCACGCGTCGAAGCGCGTTGGTGGGAAACATCGTAGTGTGACAGGGCCTTTAACTTCACAGTGGTTTACAACCAAGTATCCCCCTCACCCTGTGGCCAAATAACACCCAGTCTGTTTCATCCATGTGTTCCTTCACGCATTCCCTTCTAGCCTGACTGCTGGGTGCTCCCTTCATATACCAGTTATATGTCCACCATTAGTTCTGTTTAATATTAGAATTTGCATATTGCTGCTCATAGTTACTGAAATTGCTAACTACTATTTTACAATAGGTTTGTTTCCCCAGTAATAGGTTCTACTAAATTAATATTCCCTTCTCTGCAGAAGATATGTTTAATAAGTGCATCAGTATCTACATTGAATACGTTTGATATGTATCTTTGTTGGGAGGGGGGGTTGTGAAGGTGGAAGGAGGGGGTTGCATCCTAATATGAATATGTGAGAGTGTGATGTGTTGATGTATCCTCATAACATGGGCATGTGAGAGAGCGTGTGTGGGGGGGAAGGGGGCTGTCGGTGGTGTGGTTCAAGGTGTACATCTGGTTTAAAACACACCCTTAAGTCATCATCCTATATTAGTGACCATAACACTTCACCATAATGTATCAGGTGGAGGCCAGGCAAACAAATCACTGCACATCAATAACGCCATGCCATTCCCAATGCCATCATCTCTGCCAATTTGGATTTCCACCAATGTGTATAACTTACGTCATCAAAGGCCAGTTGCTCTCATACCATGTCTCTGTGGTGTGGGAGGTTAAAAATCCCTTGGGTTGGTAAAAGTGAAGGCTTGGGCTTTCTATCAACCAACTGGCTAATTGTGAAAGCAAGTCTGTTCAGACTTATCCATGATAGGCAGTATAAATCTTCAAGAAGAAAAAAAAAGAAAACGCAAATACAAACTTCACCTCCACATCACCCAGACACACAGCAACCCCTTCATTATCACGTAGTTTGGGCGCGTCCTATTGTAGATTCTATGAGAATAGTCAGATATATTTACATACATGATTGTAAAGCCAGGTCACAGAAGAATTCCAAGTTATGAAAAGTTAGTTGGCTTCGCTACTTTCAAAGACCCGCCTCCGACACTCCCACTGAGAGTTCTGTGTGTTCACCTTTATAAAGATCCAATCCACCACCCACATGGGTTCCCAGAATAGCAGGTCCATGTTTTATAGATGGGACGGCTGAATGAGTTGAGCGACCACTTCTCGTATGAGAGCAGGTCGTGAGATTTGAACCCCATTTTTAAACCCCGGCCAAATCAAACCAATGACTTAAAAAGTGGTACTTGTCACTACGTAGCCTGACGCTCGACAAGGCTAGGATAAAGCAAGGAGCAGTGGTATGAGGAAGGCTAATTGACTGCAATTGACGTTTACTTCTTAATCAATGAATGTAGCTTAAGTCTAAGAATAATATTTCATAGAAGTATCAAGTACTTCCAAACCGGGTTCAGTAGAGTTCCGCGAATAGCAGGTCCACGTTTATAAACATTGTGTAGATAACAAGCACGTCCATCCCGGGCCACCATTAAAGGTCCACAGTTAGAGGAACAGAAGTAGACCTCTGGCACTAGAGGTCCGACACTAGATGTCCATCACTAGAGGCTAGCAACACAGGTCCAGCTGTAGAGGTCCAACAGTAGCGGTCCAGCACTAGAGGTCTGACACTAGACGTCCGGCACAAGATGTCAAAAAACAAAATAGGGGTCCAACACTGAAGGTCCAACACAAGAGGTCCGGATTTAGAGGTGTGACAGTGGAGGTCCGGCACAAGAGGTCCAGCACAAGAGGCTTAGCATAAGAGCTCCAAGATCTGGCACTAAAGGTCCATCACTAGAGATCCACCACTTGAGGTCCAGCAGTAAAGGTCCAGCATTAGAGGTCCAACATTAAAAGACCAGTATTAGAGGCTTAGCACTAGATCTCCAACAGTAGAGATCTGGAACCAGAGGTCCAGCACCAGAGGTCCAGCCCTAAAATGTCCAGCAGTAGAGGTCCAACACTGGAGGTCTGATACTAGAAACCTACTACTAGATGTCCAGCACTAGAGGTCGCCGAAGATGAGGTCCATGATCTCCTGCTTGACCTTGTTGGCGTCCTCGTCCGACATGACCTCTGACTGATCCAATGAGGGCAGTTTGTGCAGCGACCGCAGGATCGCAGCCTCCTCCTCCGGGTCCATCTGGTAGTCGTCGCCGCCCAGCTTCCCCGTCCCACCGCCTGGTGGCGCCACCGCCACGTCCACCTCGTTCTGGTACACGGGCTCTGCGGGAAGGTCGGCCATCGTGGCGGCCATCTTGGATTCCGGGCTCGACTCTAAACCAAAGGGCAGAGCCTGCGTGATGTCGTCCGGCAAATCGTTCAGCATCATCGGCAGCGGCGCGCTAGCGGGTTTGGGAGCCTCGTTTTCGAAGGGGATGCGACGGGTGGCCAGGTGGGAATGGGAGTAGCTCTTCTTAGCCGCGTAGAAGCGCTTCTCCGGGTACCAGTAAGTGCGCATTTTGCGCGCCGCCAGGGGGCGGTAGTTGCGCATCCGTCTGCGCACGAAGGCCATCTGGGGAACTGAGGGTAATTATTTTTAAAGAATTAATTAAAAAAAGAATAGCATATGGGTAGTTTGGTTTGTAAGCAAGCTCCTGTGTCGTATTGTGTGTGGTTTTATGGGGGGGGGGGGGCGGAGTGCATGACATAGGAATAGGTAATGTCTCAGAGCCGAAACATTAGCCATAAGTTACTTAAACAATATATATATTTAGTTTTTAAAATGAGTGTAACACACATGATGCATTAAGACTGCATAATCTGGTGGTTTAATTGTGTTGTTGTAGTGTTTATTCTGGTACGGCTATTTAAAGCTGCATAGTCCAATGAAAATACCAAATTTTCAAAACCAAAGCAATTACGTACATTTGATTCTACATAACTGAGATACGAGTGCACTTATTAAAGATTTGCCACCACATAGAAGGGACTACTGAGGCAATTTAATAGAATGTGTTACTGCAGAAGCCTATGGTGACAGGGTTTTGACATACTTACCAAAATTACGTCGGCATGTTGGCACTTCAAATATCTCAAAAGTTAGCCATTTAAAATAAAGTTACTTCAAACTAAAGTGAAGTAGATTAAAGCAATCAATTTAATATATTCATCTTAGAAAAACGACAGAAACCCAAAAGCCTCAGACTATGCACCTTTAAACGAAATATTGATTCGGTTTAAAAAACACATGATGCATCACAGCCGCATAATTGGACATGGTTTAAAATAAACAGTTTTTGTAGTGTTTATTTTGGGACATTTATTTAAACAAAATATTGTGTTTTGTTGTAAAGTCATTAGTTAGCCATTAAACTAAAAGTCACATCCAAGTAAAGTAACAAATTATAAAGATAGATCTAAGCCTAATCTATTTATCAATACAAATAAAGACAACAACCCAAAGCTATCGTATATGAGAAGGTAGAAGACAACATGATATCAGAATGTGATCAGTTCGATATGAGGGTATCAAATTGAGCACCTTACCAGCCAGTGCAACATATAGGACCACACCACTTGTTGGATCAATAGGATTAAGACGCCCAATCAACATATATATCTGATGTATAACGTATTATGCGAGTATAATGATACGGGAGGGAATACTACTTATTATTATTGTTATACTCCATAAGATGCAACACTGTACCGGTGGCGCCATCTCGGTCCACCTCACTTCCACCAGACGTTGACCAGTGTCAGTCACACCATCATCATCATCATAATGCTGTCGGTTGCGATGCGACAAAGACTGCTTTCATTACTTGACTGCTGCTCTCCTGGTGTTTTGTGCCATTGTACATATCATGAAAGCTGCCTGCTAAAGTGTTCAAGTGCTGTTGGCTTTTGCAAGTTACCAGCGGCACTCTCTCATGAGCAAATAGAGGTTTCACACCAGCAAGAACATGTCCAGACAGGCGCAAAACTATTTGGCCAATGCACTGGCTGGTCGGGAGATGTTGGGAGTTCCTTACATCAACCGCCCTTGATGCTGCCACAGTGACATGGTTTTCAGTGGCTGGTCGGGAGATGTTGGGAGTTCCATATATCAACCACCCTTAATGCTGCCACAGTGACATGGTTTTCTGTTTAGGGTTTGCTCCCTTAGCCTTCGGTTCTGTCAAGAACCTGTACCACAAGGCAGTGGTTTACACCTCTGCAGGGCAGGGGCGTCAAACTCCCTGAGGTATTGTAATACCTGCATACCTGACACCGAAGGAATGTTTTATTATACACATGTGGTAATTAATGATAATTAAATTAAAAGATTGATATGAACATAACAACCACCAAATTCCAGCAGCTATGTTTCTGATCATTAAAATCAACTTTCTCTTCTTTAAAGGAAAGAAGAAAACTAGAATAGGGCAAGCAAATAAGTTCCCAACAACTAATGTGGGTATGAGTGTGGTCAACTGCTTTGTCATAGCAACATGAAGAGTCCGCTTGTTTGTGCCAGTGCACAGATGAGAATTTAATGCGCGTATTAAAATGTGCATGTCCAGGTCTCATCAATAGCGTCCTACCTGTCCTCTCTCCCACACGTAGTAAACGATTTCCACCACCAACCCGGCCTCTGATGGCAGTGTCAGGTACTCTGGAAAAGGTCTATTGAGGATTTCCACTAACAACCCGCCCTCTGAGGGCAGTGCCAATAACTAATGTGGATAGAAGTACAGTGTGCATGCTCCATGAAAAAGGTATTCAGTCGGTTCTCACAGCAAGTACAAAAAGCCGCGTCTTCAAGACCTCCCCAAGAATCGTCACCATACATCCTGCACAGTGAGCTGCAATCCGCAACATTAGTTCTTGCCACTGACACCAGAGGGCAAGTCAGTGGTGGAAATGCCCTATATAACCTTTCCACAACCCGTCCTGATATTACCTTAGATCTTGCTAGGACGTAAAACAACAATAAACAAACAAAACAAACAAACCTTTCCACAATGACCCCCACCACTAGTTCTTGCCACTGCCACCAGAGGGCAGGTTGGTGGTGGAAATGCTCTATAGCTGGCCTGAATGGTACCTTCCCACAAAGGTACCATTTCACATGTCAAAGGTGTCTCTCGACGCATAGTTGATTGCGTGCTTTTAGATTCTGTGTAAAAGCGATGGCCCAATAACAATATGACAGAATAAGATTTGAACACTTCTCGCTATGTTTATGGTTTTTGCTGCTGACACGGCATTAAGCAATCACCACTAACTAACTAACCCACAAAGGCATCACGCCGGAAACAATCCACTCACCCGAGCAGTCACGTGCCGCCCAGCCGCGACCGAACGTCCGGTCGGAGCAGAGATTCATCGGGAAGTACTTCCGGTTGCGGCCGACGTACAGGCCACGTGGTACAGCGGTGCCGGGCGGACATTGCCGAGTGATGCCGACGATGGCCGAGCCGTAGCGGGTGGTGCGGTAGGTGCAGTGGACGTACTGGCACCTGTTCCGAGAATGCAACAGACGCTGTCCGGCCCGGGAGCAGTCTGAGTGTGGAAGAAAGAGACATCAGGGTCATGGACAGCCAGTGGGGCCCAAACCGCTTAATTTCATTGAACAATTAATATATTTGGGTCATTCTCTAAAACAGGGCACCAAAGTGTGACATGGAAACCCAAAGTGAAAACCTTCCAAATAATAGCAACAATCCTTCCAAATAATAGCCTAATCCAATGTCCTATGAAGGTTTCATGTTGTGCATATGTCAGAGTTGGAAAAAATGAGTTTCACTTTTTGAATTAGATCTTATACAAATTGAGCAATACATTAATATCACTCGTGTAACATGAAAATCAAAGACACATCCAGAACCTCATTTTAACATAATCAACATAGTCAAACAAGATTTTATTTATTACTTACAAGAAAAAAGTTGAAAAATAAGTTGAAAAAAAGTTTGGCTACATGTATAGTGTCAATGTGTAAATTTTCACATTTCACTCTAGCGCAAAATCATACAATTATAATTTTGATATCTTATGTGCGATAAATTCAATACATGTAGAACTACTAACATACCTAATAGACATAGGGTAAAATAATTATTTGACTTGCTATCAATAAAACAAAGACTTAATTATCAGCATCGTAACGTGGAACCCAAATATGTGGTGCCCAGTTTTGGAGAATAACCCATTTACCCAGACCTACCACATGATTGGGGTTACCCGTATCCGATAAAGTGTTATTATCAGTGATACGGCCATACTCCATTTTGATACAGATTTTTAGTTAAATTTATGGGAATAAAAATGTGTAACCACATTATTCCCTTGTGTGCATTCTGCAACAGTACAGTATAACGGAGCCGATGTCGAGCCACGGTGATGAATGTTGTATGTTTGTTTGTTTGTTATTGTTTTACGTCCTAGCAACATCTAAGGTCATATCAGGACGGATGAATGTTGTATGTGAATGTAATGTAGTTTGTTGTATATAATGTTTGAGTAATACAATTATGTAATTGTATTCACATGTTTTTGATCATATTGTGATGGCCCACGATATTCCCCCACACCATCACGCACTGACAGAAGAACGCCAAGATTCAGTATCAGTACGCTTCAACCTGGTTTATTACAAAACCTCTCTGCTCTCCGTGGCGGCAACAGTCAACTGACTCGCCCCCTAACTCGCCAGGTCCCACATCGCCTCTATAGGTGGGTGGGGGGTGAGCTAGCCACACACAGTAGAGGGCAGCCCAGTCTGGGTCTGTCTGGTGGCTAGCCTGCCGCCACCTAGCGCAGTTCAGTGTAACTGCGGAGGTGTGCGGCGTAGTGTCTGCCACCATCGCGTGGTAGTGGGGCTCATGTACAGACTACTACAATATGTTGGAGATATGTTTATGAATTACTATGTGATACAAATTCATACAAGACTTTAGGTGGAAAATACAGATAGACATCCGAATAATGTGGCAGTTCTGTTTGCCTATCACAATAAGTCACATTTACATCTTTGCATCGCTCTGTAAAGTGTTCCAAATTGTCTGATTTGCTGGATTTTGATATAGAATTACATTAAAACTACACACGTCGATCAAAGCATCAAATTTAAAACCCAAAACACAACCCTAGAGTTGATGACTTTTGGTAATGTAGGTAAATGGACTATATATTAATAATTCATGTTCTATTATTATTAATTAATATTTTAGCCAGCTTTCATTTAGCTGATCGGTTTGCTTTATGAATCACTTTATCCACACACAAAATAAATCTGCAAACATAAATATTGTCAGTTAACTACACAATGAAGAACAATCCTCATAGATTAATCAGAAGTGTTCTGGTCACATGATATTAGAAATGTATTCATAGACGATGTTGACTTGTACTTATATTATAATAGAAGTTGGTACAAATGCTGAGGGTTGAACCTAATAGAATCAGCTTTTGAAGATAAGAAATATAATCCTTGTTTCATACGGGTGTTTCGAGTTCCACTGGTCCCTTAGCAATGACTGAAGCTGTGACGAAGCCCGCCGGGTCACAGCTTCAGCTTGTGCACACAAGGCTGGGGTTGGTGTGTGTTCCAGCCAGTCCTTCACAATAGACCCTATTCTTTAAACTCACTTTCTACCTATAATCACATGCCTCCTCATGACCAACCTTGGCATGATTATTACCATATGTTTGTTTCTAATGTATATTATGGTGAAATTTCACTAGCAAATATTGAACATGAGATAAAATAGCACTTTGTTTATGTGTATTCACCACCTCAAAACACCTTTCGCCAGGTAAGCTGTTGCTGTGACCCGGCATGCAGGGTCACAGCTTAAGTCCTTCCTCAGGGACCAGCGGAACACACATATACATACATATATATATATGTATGTATATGGAACACATATATATACGTATGTATACAGAACATATATATATATATATATATATAAACGGAACACACACATATACATGTATGTATTCGGAACATATATATATATATATATGTGTATGTATACGGAGGATTTGCAATACCTGCATTTGGTATGCAGGTATTGCAACACCTGCAGGTATAGCAATACCTCAGGGAGTTTGACGCCCCTGCCCTGCAGAGTTGTAAACCACTGCCTTGTGGTACAGGTTCTTGACAGAACCGAAGGCTAAGGGAGCAAACCCTAAACAGAAAACCATGTCACTGTGGCAGCATTAAGGGCGGTTGATGTATGGAACTCCCAACATCTCCCGACCAGCCACTGCAGGGACAAATAGTTTTGCGCCTGTCTTGACATGTTCTTGCCGGTGTGAAACCTCTATTTGCTCCCCGAGAGAGTGCCGCTGGTAACTTGCAAAAGCCAGCAGCACTTCCAACACTTTTGCAGGCAGCTTTCATGAAATGTTGGAGAGCGGCGGTCAAGTAATGAAAGCAGTCTTTGTCGCATCGCGACTGACAGCATGATGATGTATACGGAACACACATATATGTGTATGTATACGGAACACATATATGTGTATGTATGTATACAGAACATATATATATACATATATGTATAGGGAACAGAAAAATTTAATACTTTGGCCACATGATACAACATCAGGAATCACAGAGAAGAATACTAGAAGGGAAGATAGAAGGCAAAAGACCAAGAGGGAGAAGGAGAACAACATGGATGGACAACATCACTGAGTGGACAGCAATGAGCTATGCGGAATGCGTGAGAGGAACGAAGACGGCACCCATTGATTGATTGATAGGGAACACATATAATGATATATAGGGACAACCACACCACTCATAGCGTGGTTATCTTTTAAATCGCGAGGTGGCGCCACCCATTACTCAAAACACTGAATCTGGTGATTAAAGGCCCAGTCATATACACGTTAGTGGACGTAGTTGAACGTAGTGGAGGCTAACATAGTTGAACGTAGTTGAACGTAGTTAAACGTAGTTGAATGTAGTTGAACGTAGTTGAACGTAGTTGAATGTACCAGCATCCATACTTCTCCAGTATGTCCAACTATGTTCAATTACTTTCAACTACGTTCACTACATTAGCTTCCACTATGTTCAACTACGTCCACTAACGTGAATGTGACTGGGCCTTAAGTGTGAAGCATGAAGGATCGCATACCTTCATCTGGTGTAGTAGCAGAATGGAGTTGACTCATTCACTTTTTAGAAAAATGGCCTGTCTGCTCGTTGGTACGTGATCATTCCGAATAACGACTATGTGCAGAGATTCATGGACAGAAATACAGCATTGTCTTACTTACATATAGTGAGGGTTGTTAATTATTTATTTATTTGTATATTTATATATTTATTTATGACATTCTGGAGCGTCAGTGGTCCATGAACGAGGACAATTAGAGTGCTTGTATTTATATAGGACATTCTGTACAATCAGGTGTCCGTAGATAAGAACAGGTACAGTGACTGTTATTTGTATATGGCAATATGTAGTATCAAACTGTCCGTAAATAAAGACACTTTTACAGTGACTGCTATTTATATGGAATTATATAGTATTGGTGTCCATGAATGAGGACAGTTGCCATGATTGTTATTTATATATGGCATTATGTAGTATCAAGTTGCCCATGAATGAGGACAGTTACAGTGACAGTCATTTCTATAAGGCATTCTAGCGTATCGGTGTCCATGAATGAGGACAGTTGCCATGATTGTTATTTATATATGGCATTATGTAGTATCAAGTTGTCCATGAATGAGGACAGTTACAGTAACTGTCATTTATATAAGGCATTCTAGGGCATCAGTGTCCATAAATGAGGACAGTTACAGTGACTCTTATGTATATGGCATGATGTAGTATCAAGTTATCCATGAATGAGGACAATTATAGTGACTGTTATTTATATATGGCATTTTGTAGTATCAAGTTGTCCATACATGAGGCCATTTTGTAACGCCAGCTATCCGAGAAAGAGGACACTAGAAAAAGTTTCAGCGCAAACACACCCATCCACAAGCAAGCTGCGCCAAAACAATTGGAGCTTTTTCTCATCAAAACCGAGCTAAATAGTTCACAAATACAAATTGAATATCACCAGCAGCACGCAACCTTTGAATAGCAATCTAATGCGACAAAGCAATCAAGGCATCTTTTGCCCGGATTTAGATATGGTTGGCACTCACACCAGCAGCACCATCAGGATACCCAAAATATGTAACATTGTAAATACCTGATTTTTAGTGCCAACTCCTGCAAAAGTACAACGTCTGAACACTTTGACTTCTGGATACTGAATGCTTTATTCACCGTCCAGGGCTCTGAACCACTGGCTAAGCTTTCCATGATGTCATCTCATTAATATATTCCTTTGTTCTCTCTCAATGCATGGATCCCATTATGCATCTCATTAGCATATATTACAACTCCCAGCTCACTGTGATGGCCAGAACCGGCATTGTAGGACGGAACGCAGAACTAACGCATTGGACCGAACCCAAAACCACATAGGTTTAGCCCAGCACAAAAAGACATTAAAATAGAAACAACTAACCAAATATAGGTGTCCTAGGGAGGGTCAGTTAAATACACCTATGGTTGCATAACAATTTGCGATCAGAAAATTTGAAGAATTCAGGTTTAAAAACCAAGAAATTCATTCCAGTTGTTCTGTGTAAAAGGGCATGTTTTGTAGTGCTTTACAGGTGAAGTCTGTCAATTTCATATTGGGTAATGTGTTATAATAGGGGATGTATTGGTTTCTGGGGGGAAATGGATTTGATTATCTGAATGATGGCAGATTCAGTTCAAACCTGGTAGTCATGGTGATATTTTGGCCCAAATGGGGTTTGTCGGTTTTTGTATATGCACTTTTCATTTTGATACCTGGATTTAGATTACTAATTTTAGTCCTAGAGCAATAGTTACTTCGAAAGTCATATTTTCTTATTTTATTATGTTTTTCTTTTTTTTATGATTCATAGCATGGATGCAGAATGGCTAGCATCCAGCAATCATTGTACTGAATCCTTCAAAGCCAATTCCCTTTAACAAATTTGATACATTCTCCAAATAGGTCTCGATAATTCTATAAGTAGATAAATCTAGATTGAGCTCTAACTATGGATCAGGCTAGGCTACTGCTACTACTTTGTTTGTTAGCTTATGTTTATAGTCATGATCAGGAAGATAGTGTAATATCAGACACCACTACGAGTACCTTTCTTATTTACATTAAAAAATTATATTTACACAGCAGGGTTCAGTAATCATTGCACTTAGTGTAATATCTAGACAGACTCCGTACAGACACCCTAATTTAATTAACACCCTGCATTTAAACTGACTGCTGACTGCGCATGCTCCAGGAAAAGGTGCACTGTCGATGTATTGCCGAGAGATGGAGCAGTGGAGAATGGATGCCAATTGCATGCAGTTGGAATTCCTCCTTCTTTATAGAGGTATACAGAAATGTTACATAGTCCAATGCCACAAACTGGGCTGCCTCAAGGGGGTCATCTGGACCACCCTCAGTAGATAACAAACGGCTACAAACTATGTACAAGCCTATGAATGTATAAATGTTTTTTGTTTTTTGGGTTTTTTTTTTGGATGGGATGTTTATGCTGTCCATAGCATATAAGCTCGGATGATCGAGCTTGTTTTCAATGCTGGGCAGTTTTCGGTCTGTGTTTCTTAAGATTATGGTTTGTGGTTAGTGATAAATATAGTACGCTAGTTAATACGTGTAGAAATAGTAGGCTAGTTTATAAGTAGTAGTAAAACAAACAAAAAAAGCCAATAAACTAATATACTTCATATACTATTCACACCCACTACAAGGGTGATCAGAAAATAAAAACGATAGACCTATCAGACCTGATACTAAATAATCACCATGTACCTGCTACTGTGTGAGAAACAAAAACATCTTATCACCTCCTACTGTGTGATAGGATTACACCGTTACTACAGCTGACCAGCATTGAAAACAAACCCGGGCACTCGAGCTTACATGCAATGGACAGTATGAACACAGCATCAATAACTAAATATATATCTTAAAACAAATTAAAAAATGGTTTTCAGTTTCGATCATTTTCTGAGATAAATATATTACTAGGTTGATCGTTATAATCTACCTTATTTTACTTTCAAGTAACTTGGCTCTTGAAGGCCCTGTCACATTACGGCGTATGGCGGGAGCGTATTGAAAACCTACGTAGGTCCTGCGCGTGCCGGCCTATGATGACATTTGGTGACCTTTCGGGTGGTTTTGAGCGTATGTGGAACCTACGAGGAGCGTATGAGGAGCGTATGGGAGCGTGCTGTGACATTTTTTGACAGTATGGGCCATACGCCCTCATAGGTCGAGTTTTTTTGAGCATGCACACAAAAATTTGGACGGACGGATTTATGAAAGCGTATGGTGGCGTATGCCTCATACGCTTCACATAAGCCGGCATCTGGCGGTATCTGGCGGCATATGAGTAGCGTATGAGTAGTGTATGCGTAGAGTATGAGTATCGTATACGGCGTATGCCGACGTATATGACGTAATGCGCTTACGCCGCCATACGCTCCCACAAAAAACCCGAATGTGACAGCCCCTTAACGATAAACTTAGGAGAAATTTAAAGTGAAAACATGCTAAATTTATTTTGGCTCGCTTGCCAAAACTCTAACCCCGTATGATTCAGCAGTTACAGCTTCTATTAACTTGTCTCTGTTCGCCCTTCTATGTTGCATCAAAAACTTATTAACTGCACCGATATCTAAGTGGGATATGGAGGCGCAAATCTAGAGAAGGCTTTTACTTTTGAAAATTGGATGCTTTCAACGGACTTTGCAACTTTAGTAAAGTGACAGATTAATTTAGTTCCATAAAAGGTTTGTTTGTTTGTTTGTTGTTGTTTTACGTCCTATCAACATCTAAGGTCATATCAGGACGGAGAGGTTTAAAGGTGAAATTCCTACAACTGCTTTCACTCCCAAAGGGACGAGTCTGTGACCTGCCCGGCTGCTGGATGAGTGTTGGTGTCGGTAGGGGGCGCCACAGAGGAGCTTGCTGATAGGTTGTTGGAGTTTTACATCCTGGCAACATCTAAGGTCATATCAGGATGGGTACCCATCTATGACAGTGTGCACATATGGCGACTTTATAGTGCTTCCCCACTGGGAAATCAGGCTGCCAGCACCATGACCCAATATCTCAGTCAGTCATATTATCCTGACACCGAGCGAGCCAGTCCTTGTCCTGTCCTATCAATGCTGAGCGCCAGGCTAGGAAGTGACAAGTATAAATGTTATAACTCATTAGTTTGACTCGAACGGGAACCAGTAGAGTGAGCAGGGAGGGGGGTACCCTCCCCGCTGCTTTGTGTACCTGATCCTTAGGTATATAACATGGAACTCCTCTAGCCAAGACTTCTCACTACCACAGCAACACCGGTAAACACACACCATTTTCAATATAATATTATATAAGTGATGTATATGTGTAATATTTAAATGGGGAAAGCACCACATAAGTATTGTACTTCTGCTTTCTCCTTTTTCATGTGAATACATTATTTATATAAATATCAACTTGTGTGTACATTAATCATGTGGAAGTAAATATTTTATTATTATTATATAATATATAATATATATATTCTCTGAATGACAAAATCGTTCCGAGAACACATTCTCTGCGGTGCCGGACATCACAATACCAGACGACCCAACTGTCCTGTATTTCAAAAGCTGACCTTTGCCCTCAATTCAAATCTATCCTCTCTGTGCGTTGTGATGGTCGCTTATGATGTTTAAAAAAGAAACTGCTGGAATTTCAACTTTTCCTTGAATTCACTCAGACTTGAAAGCTTACTGGACGTTGTTAAGCACATTACCGCGCTAATTCTCGATTAAGCTGTCACTTTGACACCTCGGTTTGCGCAATGCTTGGCAAGCTCGGTTTCTGCTCAATATGTTGCCCGTTAATTGGGGCATCCTCCTCCATAGGCCGCAATACTTACCCAATACAGTATAACCCCGTTAAACCAACATTGAAGGGACCCTAGAAATTTGTTTGGATTTACCGATTATTGGTTTAACCGAGCTTTGACTTTGACTTGTCTTTGGCAAAAACGGCGGTGCATTATGAATGTACAATCTATGTGGACAGTATGATTATTGTTTTTTATGTATATACAGTTTAACCCCATTAATCTAACCTCGGTTAAATCAAACGATCGATTAATCCTAACTTTTTTCGGCGACCTGCCAAAATACTAACAAAAAGTCTCAGATGACCTTAAAACCACATGAAAGTTTGGTTTAATTGTACCTGAAGTCTGGGGTCGACAATTTTGTTTGGATTAACCGATACTTTGGATTAACCGACTTTGGTTTAACCAACTTTATATATGATAAATGGTAGTATTTTGCTGGGCCGCCGAAAAAAGTTTGGATTAACCGATCGTTTGGTTTAACCGAGCTTGGTTTAACGGGGTTGTACTGTACTCACCATTTCACACATCAAACCAACATTATGTAACAACTGTAATGTTGCATGGTAAGAAGACCAGTGCCTCGCCGCTGACAAAGGAAGTTGTGAATATATCTTTTACTACAAACAAAGCCCACCAAACACGATTTATTTCTTCACACTCTCCTCATTTGAGACCTGATTGAACAGCACCCACGTGACCCAAACAGCTTCTCACACTACTGACTCTGGATCACCACCATCACGATACGAATCGCATTGTTGTGGGGGATGTGTTTGTGCAAATGAAGGAGAACCTACCAACTTACAACTGATGAGGCTAACAAAAAGGTAGGTGACTGATTGGCGATCAGTTGGCGATCAGTTGAGGAACAGTCAGTCATCAGTTGAATGACTGATTACCAAATGATTGCCGTCTGATCGTCAACCTATGAAAATGATCGGCGACCGCCTGGCGACCATTTAGGTCGCAAGGAGGTTAGTCGTGCAACAACTGCAACCGTCTATTGATCGAAATGGTCTCAAAATAATCCTCGACCTGTGAAGACGAAATATAAACTTGTTTGTGACCAGTTGTGACTGCATATGTTTTTGTGGTCGCATGTGGTCGCAAGCAGAGTGCAACTGGCATATCCAAAACCTCCTTGTGACCAAAATGATCGCGAAATGACCGCAAAATGACAGCAAAATGATCATAAAATGATCGCAAAATGATCGGCGACCAGTGAAGATTTATTTTACAACCAGTTGCAACCGGAAACCTGAAGCTGAGAGACATTAAGACCGACTCATGGACATCACTCTCACAGCAGAGAGCTAAATGGAGAGCGACAGTCAAGTAACGAAAGCATTCTTTGTCGCATCGTGACCGACAGCATGATGATGATGATGCAACCGGTGCCGACCACAAAAGGTCACAAAGTGGTCGCAAGCCTAGTGTGAGTGACCGGGAAATAAGCTGCAGGGTTCAAGAGAGACTCGGCAACATCGGCGTGATCTGAGGCGTGATCTGAGCCGTGATCTGAGCCGTGATCTGAGCCGTGATATATCCAATGAATAGAAACCGGCGCTGACTTTGTAGCTTCAGCGTTAAACAGCGGTAAACAACCTCTGATGTGCTTCATTGTATGCATAAAGGGCTTCTTGTTAAGGTTGCACAGTTCGATCAGCATTAAACAGTGGTAAACAACCTCTGATGTGTTTCATTGTATGCATAAAGGGCTTCTTGTTAAGGTTGCACAGTTCGATCAGCGTTAAACAGCGGTAAACAACCTCTGATGTGTTTCATTGTATGCATAAAGGGCTTCTTGTTAAGGTTGCACAGTTCGATCAGCGTTAAACAGTGGTAAACAACCTCTGATGTGCTTCATTGTATGCATAAAGGGCTTCTTGTTAAGGTTGCACAGTTCGATCAGCGTTAAACAGTGGTAAACAACCTCTGATGTGCTTCATTGTATGCATAAAGGGCTTCTTGTTAAGGTTGCACAGTTCGATCAGCGTTAAACAGTGGTAAACAACCTCTGATGTGTTTCATTGTATGCATAAAGGGCTTCTTGTTAAGGTTGCACAGTTCGATCAGCGTTAAACAGTGGTAAACAACCTCTGATGTGTTTCATTGTATGCATAAAGGGCTTCTTGTTAAGGTTGCACAATTCGATGATTTAGAGTCTCTGTCATTGTTCTTAGATACATTTATTAAATTGATTGTCATACTATATCTTACTTTAGTTTGAAGTAACTTTTATCTTAAATGGCTAACTTTTTGAGATATTTAAATTTAAATTAGTTTTGGCAAGCACGTCAATACTCTGACACCATAGGCTTCTGCAGTAACAGGTTCTATTAAATTGCCTCGTTATTCCCTTCTACGTGGTGACAAATGTTTAATAACTGCACCAGTATCTAAGTTAGATGTGTGGGATCGAATCTAGGTAATTGCTTTGGTTTTGAGAATTTGATGTTTTCATCGAAAGTATGCAGCTTTAAGTTCCTCTGACTGGGAGGAGGGCAGGTGGGCGCCATGTTTTACTTGGCGGCCGGACCACAAATGGCGCCACGTGTATCGACTCGGCTTGGCCGCTGTTTTTAGTATTTCAATTGATTGACCGGGACTGAATGTATATATTCGGGTAATAAATTATAGGTATGTATGTGGAATAGGATCAAGTCCTATATTCATATAGAAATAGTTCATATATATTATCTATTATGTGAATATATATATTATACACATTATATTATTTATATACAGGATACAATGTTATTTAACATAGATACTATTATATACATACACTATTTGAATATATATATACCGGGTATATATCATCTGCATAGTATACCTTAGCTATAATATAATATATATAATATATATAATATATATAATATATATAATATATATAATATATATGATAAGCTAGGTAATGTATAATATATGTACATGCATAGTATGCATAATATATATAATATTGGAGACATTCAACAAACTTGCGTTCAGTAGAAATGTAAACTTTGGCGAGAATAATGCTCTTTCTGATAAAGACAAAAGCAACATTTCTACGGCAACTGACACAGCTGGCCCTCGCTATTTAGGGAGAAAAACTGTGGCCGCAATAGTCAGGTTTTTTTTTTATAAAGAATAGACATATAGCTGGACATTGCGAGTGACAATAACTAGAAGCTTGAGTTATTTAAACTGGCATTATCTGCGCTATAGTAGTAATAATAAATAACGAGAAGACACAAATGCAGGTTGGAGTAAGTAATATCCTCTGACTGGCCTCTAAGACCCCAATCTCTTTATTTAAAAGAAAATTCAGGCAGAAGTGACCAACCGGTAGTGGGACCGGAAGGATCAGCTGACCGGCTACCTTCGCTTACCTGTCCCCCCAGACAACTGTGCAACAAGTTGCTCTAACCGCATTGCACAGAACCTTCCAGAACCCCAGATATTCAAGCCAGGAAGCCCTCTGACCACTTAGCATAATGCTTGTATAAAGGTGAACATTTATACATACACATAATTAATTATTCCGCCCATATTCCTGCACACCTGCCCCCCCCCCCCCTCTCCGCGCCCATTCACACCATGTAGACGCCATGCTTGGAACACAGCTGCTGGTTGGTTGTTGCAGTTTTACTTCCTAGCAACACCTACGGTTACATCAGGACGGGTACCGACTTGTGACAGTGTGCACTCATGGTGATTTTATAGTGCTGCCCCACTGGGAAATCAGGCCGCCGGCACGATGAGCCAATATTCTGATATTATTCTGATATTGATATAACCAGTCCTTGCCCTATCCAATTAGTGCCCAGCATCAGGCTAGAACGCGACAGGTATCAATTGTATAAGTCATTGTTTTGAGTCGACCAGGAACCGAACTCCCGACCTTCCGCGCGCGAGGCCCGCGCTTTAACGGTTCGGCCACTGCGCCCGGTTTAAAAAACGGTTCCAGTTGACATCGACACCAGTTTCCTGTTGCATTCCCACTTTCTTTTTTCAATTTAACCAGCATTTTGGATTTTGTTATTTTGTGGTGGACACATCATTTCGGAATTTGCTGTTTTAAATACCTGGCACCTACAAGGTCGGGGCCTTGTCTAACACACATGCGCGGTGCTGTCACCATGACTACATACCGAGCAGCGTGTGACAGTGACACATGGGGGTGGAGGGGGGTCGGGGGGGGGGGAGACGGCGTCCCCGTCAACAAACTGCTACCCACGTGACCGGCTGCCTGCTGGAAGTGGTCATTGCACATGCGCAGACTTACATGTGTATCCGGTGTGAGAGTCTGTACGCATTGCCACCTCTTGTCCTGACAAATATGTGTTACATAATAATGTACTAGTAATAGTATGCACTGATCTCTCAGGCAAGGAGTCACATAGACAGGTAGGCGTGGATAGGGTGGTGAAATCAGGGAGCCTAGTTGGTGACATGGTTAGCACACTAGCCCATAATGTAATTGGTGTGGGTTCGAATCCTGTTGTAAAGTCGCCGGCTGGTGGTGTGGGTGGTGTGGACAAGCCAAGAGAAATCAATACAGGTAATGAAGGAAAGTAGGTAAAGAGTGAAAGTAGGAGAGTGAGACTCCTTGATTTATTATCTTATATAGGTTTCTAGAATCCAAGATGGCAGTGGTCACATGGGTTGATCCACCAATCAGAGTTCAATCTGTTGTATCCAAGGCCTTGTTATGCTGGCTACAGTGCCTTGTGGTGGCCAATGATCCATAAATAACACCATGGGGGGGGAGGGGGTATGTGAGGTGACTCCTGCAAAGACTATCTAAGAAGGGACACTCCTCCAAATACTATTTTACTATACAATTTCTATACCTAATGAGTAATAGTTTACCAACTCCACATATCCCTCATATGCCTTTGGATTTTATATATTACCATTTACCATTCTATAGACAAGTTGCAATTTATTATAATAGTTTCACATATATCCTCATGCCATTAGATCGGACAATTTTACACTGTGTTAGGCGCAATAGTTCCCATTTTCATCGCTCCCACGACAATATTATTGTGTGTGCCTGCCTTCTTCACTGAACTCACATGGTGCATTGTGCCTTCCGTCTGGGAGGTCACACTTTATCGAATGGGTTTCCAAAGGAGGCAACAGCCACATCATGTCTTGAACAATTTTAATTTGTCCTCAAGACTCCCCTGTCTGAGGTACCTTTTTCTGGCAAATGAAATTTCTCCATAATTCAACTGTTGTTTACTAATTGTAAATATAGTGTTCTCTGTGGCGGAGTGGTTAGAGTGTCTGACTTTTTTCTAGGTCAGACTCCAAATCTGAAGGTCGGTGGTTCGATTCCCCATGCCCCCACCTCTGCCAATTTGGATTTCCACCGCTGTGGATAACTTACAGCGTCATCAAAGGCCAGTTGCTCTCATACCATGTCTATGTGGTTTGGGAGGTTAAAAATCCCTTCGGTTGGTAAAAGTGTAGGCTCGGGCTTTCTATCGACAAACTGTCTACTGGTGAAAACAAGTCTATTCAGACTTATCCATGATAGGCAGTATAAATCTTCAAGAACAAAAAAATATATCATACTGTCGTGGGGGTGTGGAAATGGGAAATATTGCGCCTACAGCGGGAATTTAACTCATATATGTCTTGCATTTCGAGCCAGTTTGCGGACTATCACACGACCTAGGCTCCTTGAGCATTTCAGAAGTTCATCTAAATTTGAGTGTAAAAATAGAAATGCGAGTAAACCATTCTTTTTCAAGAAACAAAACTGACTGAATAATTACAACTAACAATATTCTTTTCGGTGAATATGGCCCTTGCTGCTGAAAATATTGTTTTTATGTATAACAAGATGTGCATCAAGTATATATAACTATATATATATATATAGTTATGTTTATATATAGTTATGTATATATGTATATATATATATATATGTATATATATATATAATGAGTCAGGCTCACGAAAATAGGCCAATTGGGGAAAGTTGTCGGCATCGAGCATTGGATGTCGGCGTCGAAGGTATAATTATAGTTTAGCATTGACAGAGGTGTTGGAAAGTCCTTAAATTTATCCTGAATGTAAAGATCGAGAAAATACAACAACCTTATTTGTTTCTAGGATAATTTAATATAAAACAAAGAAATGCACTACACTTTAAGAATTGCGACGCCAACATCTGTTAAAGTTGTCGGCGTCGAGCATTGGATGTTGGTGTCGAATGGCATAATTATAGTTTAGCATTGACAGAGGTGTTGGAAAGTCCTTAAATGTATCCTGAATGTAAAGGTGGAGAAAATACAACAACCTTATTTGTTTTGAGGATAATTTAATGCGAAACAAAGAAATGCATTACACTTTAAGAATTGCGATGCCGACATCTTAAATTGACCACCAATTGGCCCATTTTCGTGAGGCCGACTCATATATATGCATACGAGGATATGGGAGGCAACATTCCGAACTGCTTCCTTGATAAGCCGAATATCGATATCGAACAAGCGCCAGTCTGATAATGATATCAGTTGATATCAGGTCATGTAGAGCCCAGCAAGAGCAGGGACCTACACATCACCATAACGCGTGTGTCACCAACACTACAGGGGCATTCAGTGCACATAGTTCGCCTGTTCCCAGAAGCAGACGACAATGAAGCCGCGGCATGGTGCGTCTTGTGTTTGTTTTGTTTTGTTGTTTAGACAATTGGTTCATTAACAGAGGACGCTGTAGTTTTCTCGTGACCTATATTCCTGAACATCATGAACCATTCATTACTTGTGATGTCGGTGAATATTTAGATAAAAGATTAAACCCTGTTCAGTGTAGGCGTGAACAGCAAATCTGTCTAAACTTGAGACAAAAGCTGAGCACTTCAGTAGGAAATAACTGTGGAGGTGGTGGCTCCAGTGTGCAGTGTTTATTTATATTGGCGTGAAGTTGAGAAATTGAGAGAGAATGCACACACACAAAAAAAAACCATGATGCCAGCCACAGAAAACTCTCGATTAGACTTTCAATGTGCAAATAGGCCAAAGTTAATTTGGGATGCATATCAACACTCTGATTGCATAAGTTCATGTAGGAAGAACTTCTAGTAAACTGACTCAGTATTCCCTTCTGTATAAGCTCATGTAGGAAGAACGACTAGTAAACTGACTCAGTATTCCCTTCTGCATAAGCTTATGTAGGAAGAACTTCTAATAAACTGACTCAGTATTCCCTTCTCTATAAGCTCATATAGGAAGAACTTCTAGTAAATTGACTCAGTATTCCCTTCTGTATAAGCTTATCTAGGAAGAACGTCTCATAAACTGACTCAGTATTCCCTTCTGTATAAGCTCATGTAGGAAGAACTTCCAGTAAACTGACTCAGTATTCCCTTCTGTATAAGCTCATGTAGGAAGAACTTCTAGTAAATTGACTCAGTATTCCCTTCTGTATAAGCTTATGTAGGAAGAACTTCTAGTAAATTGACTCAGTATTCCCTTCTGTATAAGCTCATGTAGGAAGAAGTTCTAGTAAATTGACTCAGTATTCCCTTCTGTATAAGCTCATGTAGGAAGAACTTCCAGTAAACTGACTCAGTCTTCCCTTCTGTATAAGCTCATGTAGGAAGAACTTCTAGTTAATTGACTCAGTATTCGCTTCTGTATAAGCTCATGTAGGAAGAACTTCTAGTAAACTGACTCAGTATTCCCTTCTGTATAAGCTCATGTAGGAAGAAGTTCTAGTAAACTGACTCTGTATTCCCTTCTGTATAAGCTCATGTAGGGAGAAGTTCTAGTAAACTGACTCAGTATTCCCTTCTGTATAAGCTTATGTAGGAAGAACTTCTAGTAAATTGACTCAGTATTCCCTTCTGTATAAGCTCATGTAGGAAGAACTTCTAGTAAATTGACTCAGTATTCCCTTCTGTATAACCTCATGTAGGAAGAACTTCTAGTAAATTGACTCAGTATTCCCTTCTGTATAAGCTCATGTAGGAAGAAGTTCTAGTAAATTGACTCAGTATTCCCTTCTGTATAAGCTCATGTAGGAAGAACTTCTAGTAAATTGACTCAGTATTCCCTTCTGTATAAGCTCATGTAGGAAGAACTTCTAGTAAATTGACTCAGTATTCCCTTCTGTATAAGCTCATGTAGGAAGAACTTCTAGTAAATTGACTCAGTATTCCCTTCTGTATAAGCTCATGTAGGAAGAACTTCTAGTAAATTGACTCAGTATTCCCTTCTGTATAACCTCATGTAGGAAGAACTTCTAGTAAACTGACTCAGTATTCCCTTCTGTATAACCTCATGTAGGAAGAACTTCTAGTAAACTGACTCAGTATTCCCTTCTGTATAAGCTCATGTAGGAAGAACTTCTAGTAAATTGACTCAGTATTCCCTTCTGTATAAGCTCATGTAGGAAGAACTTCTAGTAAATTGACCCAGTATTCCCTTCTGTATAAACTCATGTAGGAAGAACTTCTAGTAAATTGACTCAGTATTGCCTTCTGTGTGGCAACAACAAATGTATGCATCAGCATCTAAGTTAGCTATGTATAATCAAATACAGATCCTTTTTGGGGGTTTTGAAAATGTTATGCTTTCATTAGACTCTGCAGCTGTAACCTACAGTTGGTTGGTTGTTGGAGTTTTATATCCTGGCAACATCTAAGGGCATATCAGGACTGGTTTAACCTACAAGACAGATTACCTCCATTATATTCCCACTAGTCCAGAGTACATAAAACCATTAAATATGGTAAAGTAGGGCAAATACAGGAAACAACGTATAATACAATATCTCGAATATTCATCACACATTTGGATAATTTGGATAATTATAGTATGAGGAGTGAGCCTTTGATGCTGGCGTTTGACGCAATTTGACTAATTGAACACTTACCCCCTCAGCTCTTTTAATAACACAGTTCCAGAATCTCTAATCCGAAATCCATTAGGGCTAGTCATGTTTCGGAATCCAGAATTTCTTTTAATTTCAGAATAAAGATAGTAATCAAACATTAATACTTCAGTCATCATCACCATGCTGTCGGTCGCGATGCGACAAAGACTGCTTTCATTACTTGAATGCCGCTCTCCACATTTCATGAAAGCTGCCTGCAAAAGTGTTGAAGTGCTGCTGGCTTTTGCCAGTTACCAGCGGCACTCTTTTTCCGGGAGCAAATAGAGGTCTCACACCGGCAAGAACATGTCCAGACAGGCACAAAACTATTTGTCCCTGCAGTGGCTGGTTGGGAGATGGTGGGAGTTCCATACATCAACCGCCCTTGATGCTGCCACAGTGGCATGGTTTTCTGTTTGGGGTTTGCTACCTTAGCCTTCGGTTCTGTCCCTGAGATATTGCAATACCTGCATACTCAGAATACTGCAGTATAACATTATGAATGCACACAAATACTCGCACTGGGTGCGAGAAATATAAACAACAAATAGCAGCACATTCATAGAGTGAATCAAATAAAGGGCAAATTATTTACCAAAATTACTCTAGTTCATTTTAATTCCAACAAAAACATTTGGTAAAACTTCAGCATATACATCTTCAAATGACCCACCCTCGAACACATCAAGATATCTCTGAAGAAACGTATGAATATTCACTGTAGGTGGGGAAAATAAAGATAATAGATCTGATTACGGTTGATTTATATGCTGTGTTAAAAAGAAAATTAGTTTCCGGAGCTTTTCGGAATTGTGAACCTGTATATATTCCGAACGGGAGTGACAGTGGGAACGCCGGTAGTTAGGGTAGTGGCCGTAGGTGGCGCCACCAGTCCTCCTATGAGTAATGCCTGGTACACACCTACCGTTTGTGCGCACACACCTCCCGTATACGATCGAAAACTGCCCGTTTCGTGCACAAAAATTGCTAGGTGTGCGCTCCCCGCGCACACCTAGCGATTGCGATTCGTGTATAAAACTCAGTTTTTAGGGCTAAAACTGGCCGATTACGATTGCGATTCGCGATTCGAAAAATGAATCGGCCCGTTTTCAGTTTTAAGCGTGTCGGGTCGAGTCGCGGGTTTTAGTGCGCGAATCGTAAACAGGAGGTGTGTACTAGGCATAAGGAGCAAATACATGGAGAGTGCCCATTGGCTAATAATATCATATAATAATAGTACATATAATAACAATATAATATTGATGATCCCTTCCGCGCCGTTATTCTTGCATGATGCGTATGCATTACATATATATGCGCATATATGACATTCTGATATGTATATATATTTGGATAATTATAGTATTGTATAGTATATATATATATGTATGGATAGTGATAATCCCATTATCCCAAAAACTTCCGAGCGAGTGGCGTGCAGCGTCCTGCGCGGGGGGTGGGGGGGGGGGGGCGGCGAGGAGCAGCAGGACCCCCCCCCCCCGGGGGGGGGGGGGGGGAGAATGGGGGGGGGAGGAATGGGGGGGAGGAATGGGGGGGAGCAGGGACTCCAGAGCTTATTACACGCATATAAATTATATATACAAGACATTATGCGCACATAATAATAGCAACAGCAATAAAACAGACAAACACAATCTTAATAGAAATAATTATACCAAACTAAGATCAGTGCCATCGCATTGAGAATAAAGGAATAAAGATCATTTATCTCGCACACAAAAAACCAACACACAAAACACCACCAACTGTAGAAAAACCGTTTGAAAATTCACACTGTAAGGGCTAAATAAAGATCAGGAAAACTCTCCCATTTAAAGCTGCATAGTCCGATGAAATATCAAATTTTCAAAACCAAACCAATTATCTAGATTTGATTTGACATATACCTTAGATACTGATGCACTTATTAAGCATTTGTTTCTGCGTAGAAGGCAATACTGAGTCAATTTAACAGAACCTGTTACCGCAGAGGTCTATGGTGTCAGAGTTTTGGCAAGCTTGCCATAACTAATTCTCCATGTTTGCACTCAAAATATCTAAAAAGTTTACCTTTTAAAATAAAAGTAACTTTGAACTAATGTAAAGTAGATACTAGTGACTCAAGAGTTTACCATTTAAAATAAAAGTAACTTTGAACTAATGTAAAGTAGACACTAGTGATCGATCTAATATCTTTATCTCAGAAAAAATACAGAAATTCAAAACCATCGGACTATAGAACTTTAATTCATAGAGTAATTATGCTGATAAATGAACTGTGCCATCGCACTGAGAAAAGATATGTTCATATGACCACAAAAAAATGTATCCCGCTTTTTAAAAAATCACCAAAAAACCACCAACAACTGACAACCTCGGTAATAACAGGAAGTAGACGTGCAGACGGAAGGTACTCACACGACGCGCCTGCTGGGTCGGTGCTGAGGGTGAGGATGAGGAAAGTTCCGGCCGTGAACCAGCTGAGTGAAGCGGTCTGCATCGTGCTGTGTATCCCTCCGCCTGTGTAACCTGTGTAACCCCAACTCCCGCCTCAAGAGTCGTCTGCCCGGCGCACCACCGCAGACGACTTTTATACGCCAGCTTCCCGCCAACCGCGCCGCCTGTGACGTCACGCCGCGGGAAGTCATAACGAGGCCGCCGCCCACCCACTTCCGGTCCAGACTGGCGCCCAGACGACGCCCTAACAACGCCCCCTCCCCACCACTGCCACCACTCCTTCGCACAGACACACTCATACACTCGTACACTCTCACTCTCATACACTCACACATACACTCACACATACACTCACACACACCGTCACACACCAACACACCAACACACCCACTGTCACACGCTGTCACACACTCACACACACTGTCACACACTAACACACACACACTCACACACACTCAAACATGCTCATGTACACACTCAGATATACTCACACACACTCACACACACTCATACACTCACACCCACACTCATACACACTTACTCACACCAATACACACTTACACACACACTCACACACACTGTCACACACTAACACACACTCACTCACACTCACACACACTCAAACATGCTCATGTACACACCCACACACACTCACACACATGCACACACTCACACACACACTCATACACACACACTCACACACACTCACGCACACTCACACACTCGCTCACACACTCACACGCACTCACACACACTCACACACACGCATACACACTCACACACATACTCACACACTCACACACACATGCACACTCAGTCACACACACTACCACTAGTACCAGAGAGACAAATGTCCACTCAGCACTAGATACCGCCCCCTGGTGGCAATAGCAACAGTCACGTGACTAGGTCTGAGTTTCGGCGGGAAAACCGGCCCGTGGGTGTACGATGAATTGACTGATCCTACACACACAAATACAACGATATATCACAATGCGGAATTAGAAATGAAGGTGAGAAGATAACAACCCCATCAGATATACGTCACGTGATTGCTCTTTGCGTATAGGCGTGTCGTGCTACTTCTTAGAGCTGCATTTGTACCACACATAGTGACCGGATTCGATTAAAGTGGCACAGTCCGATAGCTTTGAGTTTCTGTCATTTTCTGAGATAAATACATTAAATTGATCATTATAAGCTACTTTACTTTAGGTTGAAGTCACGTTTAGTTTAAATGGCTAACTTTGGAGATATTTGAAGTGACAACATGCCAAATTAATTTTGGCAAGCACGCCAAAACTCTGATGCCATAGGCTTAGGCAGTAACATGTTCTATTAAATTGACTCCCCATGCCCTTCTTTGTGACAACAAATGCTTAATACCTGCACCAGTATCTAAAATCAATATGTAGAATCAAATCTAGGTAAGTGTTTTGGTTTTGAAAATTTGATGCTTCATCGGATTATGCAACTTTAAACAACTCGGTTCACCCGAACCACCTTTTAGCGCACCGGCCCTCCAACCTCGCTTTGCTTAAAGTTGCACAGGGAAATGGTTTAGAGTTTTTGTCATTTTTCTGAGATTAATATATTGATTTGATTATTATAATCTACCATACTTTAGTTTGAACTAACTTTTATTTTAAATGACTAACTTTTGAGATATTTGAAGTGCAAACATGTGAAATTAATTTAGGCAAGCATGCCAAAACTCTGACACCATAGGCTTCTGCAGTGACAGGTCCTATTAAATTGACTCCGGTTCCCTTCTGTGTCACAGCAAATGCTTAAAAAGTGCATCAGTATGTAAGTTAGATATGTAGAATCAAATCTAGATAATTGCTTTGGTTTTGAAAATGTGATGTTTGATCAGACAGTCCAGCTTTAACTGAACCCGCCTGGGTTGGACAAAATGGTGGCTTAATCCAATTAACAAATGTTTTTAATAACCAATATAACTACAGCAAAATATGTTTTAAAGTAGTTTATGATTGCATAGTTTAGTTATATTTCCATTTCATTAATCTTGGTAATTACAAAAATGAACATTAGAAAAAACACGTAGGATTTTCACTGGTAGCTGTTATCCTACAGGACGGTACCAGCGCAGATGTGATGTCATCACTCCTAGCCAATCCCAGCCAAGACGTGGGTTACTGGGGTCGGGTCGTTTTGCACACGGCTTATGTATTTTTGTTAGGCTCCACTCATGTTCGATTTGAAATCCTAACGACTCGGATGACTCGAATCGCCCGGAGCGTCATACTCGAACACAGCCAATGTGCATAGTGTGCATAGTGTGCATAGTGTGCATAGTGTGCATAGTGTGCATAGTGTGCATAGTGTCATAGTGTGCATAGTGTGCATACTAGTGCGCATAGTGTATATACTAGTGTGCATAGTGTGCATACTACTGTGCATAGTGTGCATAGTGTGCATAGTGTGCATAGTGTGCATAGTGTGCATAGTGTGCATGGTGTGCATGGTGTGCATAGTGTACATAGTGTGCATAGTGTGCATAGTGTGCATAGTGTGCATAGTGTGCATAGTGTGCATAGTGTGCATATTGTGCATAGTGTGCATAGTGTGCATAGTGTGCATAGTGTGCATATTGTGCATAGTGTGCATAGTGTGCATAGTGTGCATAGTGTGCATAGTGTGCATAGTGTGCATATTGTGCATAGTGTGCATAGTGTGCATAGTGTGCTAGTGTGCATAGTGTGCATCATAGTGTGCATAGTGTGCATAGTGTGCATAGTGTGCATAGTGTGCATAGTGTGCATAGTGTGCATAGTGTGCATAGTGTGCATATTGTGCATAGTGTGCATAGTGTGCATATTGTGCATACTAGTGCGCATACTAGTGCGCATACTAGTGTGCATAGTGTGCATAGTGTGCATAGTGTGCATAGTGTGCATAGTGTGCATAGTGTGCATAGTGTGCATAGTGTGCATACTAGTGTGCATAGTGTGCATACTAGTGTGCATAGTGTGCATAGTGTGCATAGTGTGCATAGTGTGCATAGTGTGCATAGTGTGCATAGTGTGCATAGTGTGCATAGTGTGCATAGTGTGCATAGTGTGCATAGTGTGCATATTGTGCATAGTGTGCATAGTGTGCATATTGTGCATAGTGTGCATAGTGTGCATAGTGTGCATAGTGTGCATAGTGTGCATAGTGTGCATAGTGTGCATAGTGTGCATACTAGTGTGCATACTAGTGTGCATACTAGTGTGCATACTAGTGTGCATAGTGTGCATACTACACAGGGCATAACGTGTACATCATATTGTAGATGTCATCTATTAAAGTGGCATAGTCCGATTGTTTTGAGTTTTTGCCATTTTTCTGAGATAAACATATTGAATTGATTGTTATAATCTATCTAACTTTGGTTTGAAGTAACTTTTATTTTAAAGGGCTAACTTTTAAGATATTTGAAGTACAGACATTTCAAATTAGTTTGACAAGCATGCCAAAACTCTGACACAATAGGCTGCTACAGTCGCAGGTTCTGTTAAATCTGCACAGTATTCCCTTCTATGTTACAACACATGCTTAATAAGTGCACCCATATCTAAGTTAGATATGTAGAACCAAATCTAGATAATTGTTTTTGTTTTGAAAATTGGATGCTTCATCGGACTATGCAACTTTAAGTTAGCTAGGCCAATTAACAGATGCGCTATAAAAGAACGATGCCAATATTATGGATTAAATCAATTGCAGCAGCTGAGCCCCAAAAACTACTTTTTTTTTTTTTAAACCGGCATAGTCCGATGAAAGCATCACCTTTTCAAAACCAAAAAACTCATTTGATTCTACATATCTAACTTAGATACTGATGCACTTATTGAGCATTTGTTGTCATATATAAGGGAATTTAATAGCGCCTCATGTACACATATTTAAAATGTGGAAACGTTCTTTTCAAAAAGGCATCAATATGAAATAACGGGTGACAAAACTGAACAAAGAATACACCCATCAGTAGAATACACCCATCAGTAAATGGCAACTTCCAGCTGGCGACATTCTGATTGTTTTCAGAGCACAATGGGGACGGGTCCGTTTTTGTTGAAGAATAAAACAATAGTATGCTCATGTAGTTCGGTCGTTGGCAATTGAGAAATAGACATTTGGCGTGTCCGAGAGGGAGGCAAGTGTGTGTGGTGTGTGTGTGGTGTCTCGTGTGTGCGGTGTGTCGTGTGTGTCGTGTGTGTTGGATGTGCCGTGTGTGTATGAAGTGTGTGTGTCGTGTGGTGTTTGTGATGTGTGTCGTGTGTACATGGTGGTGTGTGTCATGTGTATTGTGTGGTGTGTGGCTGCATTGTGTATGTGGTGTGTAGTCTGTGGTGTGTGTAGTGTGTGTGGTGTGGGTGGTATGTTGTGTGTGGTGTGTGTGGTATGTACACTGTGTATGGTGTGGTATGTGTGGTGTATGATGTGTGATCGGTGTGGTGTGTCTGGTGCGTGTGGGTTGTGTGTGGTGTGTGCAGGTTGTGTGTGGTGTGGTGTGTGGTGTGTGGGGGTGCATGGTGTGGTGTGTGGGTGCATGTTGTTGTCTGGTTTCTGTGGTGTGTGTGGTGTGTGTGGTGTGTGTGGTGTGTTGTGTGTGGTGAGTGTGGTATGTACATTGTGTGTGGTGTGGTGTGTGGTGTATGGTGTGTGATGTGTGTGGTATGTGGTGTGTGGTGTGTGTGGTGTGTGTGGTGTGTATGGTGTGTGTGTGGTGTGCGTGGTGGGTGTGGTGTGTGTGGTGTGTGTGGTGTATGTGGTGTGTACATTGTGTATTGTGTGATATGGGCGGGGTGTGTGTGGTGTGGTGCGTGGTTTGTGGGTGGTGTGTGTGTGTGTGATGTGTGGTGTGTGTGGTGGGTGTCGTGTGTGTTGTGTTGTGTGTGGTGTGTGTGGTGTGTACATTGTGTGTGGTGTGGTGTGTATGTGTGGTGTATGGTGTGTGATGGGTGTGGTGTGTGTGGTGTGTGGTATGTGTGGTGTGTATGGTGGGTGTGGTATTATAGAGGGTGTGGTGTGGTGTGTATATGTGTGGTGTATGGTGTGTGATGGGTGTGGTGTGTGTGGTGTGTGGTGTTGCCATAGTGAATATAGATGCCACGCCCCGAGAGAACATCTGGGCACACCCAGTAGGGATTACGGAGGCTGGGGGCGGCGCCACCGGTTCTGTCAAGGTAGTCGAATGCAGTAATATCGGCAGAAAATATATATAACAACACCAATAATAATAATAGAATAATAGAATAATGTAGCCTGTGTGGTGAAATCGCCCTCCCTACAACAAGCTGTGCAGTTGGCTCCATCTGGGGGCAGAGTGGACGCAGAGGGACTTGTTTTAAGTACATGAAGAAATGTGGGCACAGTGCCCCCCCCTCACACCCCCACCCCCACCACACCCCCACCCCCAAACCCCACTCCCACCCCACCCCCGGGTCCCACCCCGGGTGCAATGGCTGAATCGGTAGAGCACGCCTAGCGTGTGGGAGATCGAAAGTTCACTCGAGTCAAACCAATGACTTATAACATTTATACTTGTCGCTTCCTAGCTTAGCACTCGGCATTAATAGGATAGGGCGGTTAGCTCAGTGTTCGGGTAATGTAACTGAGTGGGATATTGCATCATGGTGCTGGTGGCTTGATCTCCCAGTGGGGAAGTACTATAAAGTCACCATGAGTGTGCACTGTCACAAGTCGGAATTCGTCCTGATATGATGCCAGTCCTTAAATGGTGCCAGGACGTCAACCTCCAACAACCAACCAACCCCTCAGGACGCGTCGTCAACCGGCCCGGGGAGCCCCGCCCTCGTTCAGCCCCCCTCTCACCCCATCCCACCACCCACCCCCACACGACCACCCACACACTCCCCTCCTGCACACTCCGCCCACAGACAGGCGTGTCCAGCCCGGGCTGTTATGTGTGTTCGACTGTGGTCGCCTGGACATTATGGCATGTGCAGTTTTTTAGGTAAATAAGTTAGTTTTTGGTTTCTGTAGTCCCCCACCCCCGCATTCCTTCATCCCGCCACTCACCCACCCTCAACCACCACCCACACCCACCACCCATAATCACTGCCCACAGCCACCACCCACGACCACCACCCACGACCACCACCCACAATCACCACCCACAACCACCACCCACAATCACCACCCACCCATCACCCACAAGCACCACCCACAAGCACCACCCACAACCACCACCCACAACCACAACCCACAACCACCACCCATAACCACAACCTGCAACCACCACCCACCACCAGCACCCACAGCCACCACACACAACCACAACACAAACACCACCCACCCCCATCACCCACAACCACCACCCACAACTACCACCCACAACTACCACCCACAACCACCACCCACAACCACCACCCACAACCACCACCCACAACCACCACCCACAACCACCAACCACGAACACCACCCACAAACACCACCCACAAACACCACCCACAACCACCACCCACAACCACCGCCCACAACCACCACCCACAGCACCACCCATAACCCCACCCCCAACCACCACCCGCAAACACCACCCACACGCACCACCCAAAACTACCACCCACAACCACCACCCACAACCACCACCCACAACCACCACCCACAACCACCACCCACAACCACCAACCACGAACACCACCCACAAACACCACCCACAAACACCACCCACAACACCACCCACAACACACCCACAACCACCCCCACAACCACCACCCACAGCACCACCCATAACCCCACCCCCAACCACCACCCGCAAACACCACACACAAACACCATCCACAACCTCCACCCACAAACACCACCCAAACACACCACCCACAGACACCACCCACAAATACCACCAACAAACCCCACCAACAAACACCACACACAACCACCACCCACAAAGACCACCCACAACCACCACCCACAACCACCACCCACAATCACCCTCCACAACCACAACCCACAAACACCACCCACACCCACCACCCATAATCACCGCCCACAGGCACCACCCACAACCACCATCCACGACCACCACCCATGACCACCACCCACAAGCACCACCCACAACCACCATCCACTATCACCACCCACCCCCATCACCCACAAGCACCACCCATAACCACAACCTGCAACCACCACCCACAACCACCACCCACAGCCACCACACACAACCACCACACATAATCACCTCCCACAACCACCACCCACAACCACCACACACAACCACCACACACAATCACCTCCCACAACCACCACCCACAACCACCACACACAACCACCACACACAACCACCATACACAACCACCGCCCACAACTCCCACACACAACCACCACCCACACCCCCACCCACAAACACCACCCACAACCACCACACATTAACACTGCCCACAGACACCACCAACAACCACCACCCATAACCACCACCCAAAACTACCACCCACACCCACCACCCACACCCACCACCCACAACTACCACCCACAACCACCACCCACAACCATTACCCACAAGCACCACCCACAACCACCACCCACAACTACCACCCACACCTACCACCCACAACCACCACCCACGAACACCACCCACAAACACCACCCACAAACACCACCCACAAACACCACCCACAACCACAGCCCACAACCACCACCCAGAACACCACCCAGAACCACCACCCATAACCACCACCCACAAACACCACCCACAAACACCACCCACAACCACCACCCACAAACACCACCCACACACACCACCCACAAACACCACCAACAAACACCACCAACAAACACCACCATCAAACACCACACACAACCACCACCCACAAAGTCCACCGACACCCACCACCCACAACCACCACCCACAACCACCACCCACGAAAACCAACAATAAACACCACCCACAAACACCACCCACAAACACCACCCACGAACACCACCCACAACCACCACCCACAAACACCACCCACGAACACCACCCACAAACACCACCAACACACACCACCCACAAACACCACCCACAAACACCACCCACAAACACCACCCACAAACACTACGCACAACACCACCCACAAACACCACCCACAAACACTACCCACAACACCACCCACAAACAGACATCCCCACAACACCACCCACAACCAACCACCACCACCCCCAACCACCACCCACAAACACCACCCACAAACACCACCAACAAACACCACCACATACATCACTCACAAACACCGCCCACAAACACCAACCACAAACACCACCCACGAACACCAACCACAAACACCAAACACCACCACCCATAAACACCACCCACAAACACCAACCACAAACACCACCCACAAACACCACCCACAAACACCACCAACGAACACCAGCCACAAAGGCCAACCACGAACACCACCCACAAACACCACCCCCAACCACCACCCCAACCACCACCCACAAACACCACCCACAACCACCACCCACAACCACCACCCACAACCACCCACAACCACCACCCACAACACCACGCACAAACACCACCCCCAACCACCACCCCCAACCACCACCAACAAACACCACCCACATCCAACACCCACAACCACCACCACCAAACACCACCCACAAACACCAACCAAAGACACCAACCACAAACACCAACCACGAACACCAACCACGAACACCAACCACAAACACCACCCACCAACACTACCCACAACCACCACCCACAAACACCACCCATGAACACCAACCACAAATACCACCCACAAACACCACCCACGAACACCACCCACGAACACCAACCACAAACACCACCCATAAACACCACCCACAAACACCACCCCAACCACCACCCACAAACACCACCCACGAACACCAACCACAAACATCACACAGAAAAACCACCCACAAACACCACCCACAAACATCACCCACAAACACATACCACACCCACCAACCACAAACACCAACCACAAACACCAACCACAACCACCAACCACATACACCAACCACAAACACCAACCACAAACACCACCATACACACCAACCACAAACACCACCATCACACACCACCCATAACCACCACCCACAAACACCAACCACAAACACCAACCACAAACACCAACCACGAACACCACCCACAAACACCACCCACAAACACCATCCACAACCACCACCGACCACCACCACCCACAACCACCCCCCACAACCACCACCCACAACCACCACCCACAATCACCACCCACAACCACCCCTCCACAACCACCACCCACAAACACCACCCACAATCACCACCCACAAACACCACCCACAAGCACCACCTTGGTTGACTTAGGAGATATTTGAAATGTAAACATGCCAGATTAATGTTGGCATGCTTGTCAAAACTCTGACCCATAGGCCTGCTTTAGCAGGAACATGTTCTAATAAATTAACATTGTATGCCTATATGATAGTAACAACCACTTAATACTAATAGTCCACAAGTATGTAAGTTCGATATATAAGTTCAAATCTAGATAAGTGTCTCACACTCGAAAAGTTCATGCTTCTATCAGACTATGCATGTTTATTGATGGACGACTCAGCAAGAGATTTATTTCATTCAACAGCAAACCAGTTGATCTTTCCCTTGTCATTCGGATGGAAGACTTTCTAATTTACATTATCTATAATTTAGATGAACAAATAGAAAATTACGAATATGATGGTCCATCTTAGCAGCTTTCATGGGGTAAGTCAGCCCGGATACTATATGTATATAAACAAAAGTTGTTATATTTACCCATTGGATAAGGTAAGGTGGATTTGGTCGGCATCCCCCTTGGGGGATGATCTTCCATTGAATCATCACACACTGATAATAGTGAACTAATTTATCTAAACAATTTAATAGTTTGACACGACTGGATGGCCGAATGAGTTAGAGCGTCCATCTCCCGTGTTGATAGATCCTGGCTTCGATTCCTGGTCAAGTCAAACCAATGACTTACACATTGATACTTGGCGCTTCCTAACCAGGCGCTTGGCATTATTAGGATAGGGCAAGGAGCAGTGGAATGAGGAAGACCAATCGTCCGTGATTGAAATTTCCCCTACTTTAACAACTAATGTACCACAACAAAGAAGAAAAGATCAACAAGATAAATTACAATTTAGAAAATTACATTGTGTGCCTGGAGATATAGATAAAATATAGAGAAACACATATTATCATATGCCTAAAACAGTCATTTAGACTCAAGAGTACTGCATGGTCTGAGGACTCGAATGAAGTTGACGTGAGGCGTAATGACTAATGGTTGATATGCGATGGAATGTTGTTTATGATAGACTTTTAAATAAGTATTTACCTTTTAATTGCCTCGTCTGTATCTATTCGCTCAACAAGGACTATTTCCAGATTTTCAGGATCTACAGCTGAATGTTATGACATAGTAATATGGTGATTGAGGATTTCGTGGAAATTGTAGCTATGAAGTATTGATGATATGTTAGTGAGTAGGTTATTCCATGTTTGTTGGTTGGTAAAGAAAGGAGCTTCTATACATACAGTATTTGGGGGAATAAGTGAAAAGCCTTCATGTAACAGGTGTGCAGGTTGTGGGGGTGGGGGGGGGGGGTACATACAAATCAAATACAACAAATACAGTCAACTCTTTTTAATCGGGTCTGCTTCATTCCCAGCACTCAATTCCGGATTAGCGAGCTTATCGGATATATATACTACTTGTATATATACAAAAGATTTTGGCGGGAAGTAAATGAGGTTAATGTGCAGAAGCGTGCGCTGGGAGGTGGCGCCACCATCGGAGGACAGGTTAAGTAGGTTGGAGCAGTAGATGACTAGCCCTAGGCTCCATCAGCCGATTACTGTCGGGTGGAGCCGAGGAGCGAGTATGGAATTCCAGGTTATTATACTCGTATAATTCTTATACAGCATTTATATATATATGAGGTTTTAAAGGGAAATCAGGAATTGCCTAAATCTGTTCAAGGACTCGTTTGGTTGAATTGCTAGTTTTCCGAATTAAACAGGTCAGATTAATGCGAGCTGACTGTACAGGTTATCAAATATGTGGATGTTTGTTGACTTATGTTATGTGATTTAACGCGCTTTCTAAGAAACTGGTCGGAATTGTTAACAACATGTGTCACAATAGATACGTGAACTTTGCACTCTTAGTCTTACACAGCAATGCAGTGCTCAGAAATAACGCTCTTTATTGTTAAAGTTTCATAGACACTAATTTTACCTTGTTGTCAGAAAGCGGGATGCCCAATGGAAGGTAACCATGCCAAAAGTAGCCAGATAGCACACCACACAGCTACGTACAAGCCTATGATATGTAAATAGGAGTAGGATAGTCTAGTAGTAAGAGTAGAACAAAATAAAATAATACATATATGCCAAGAAAATAAAAATAAAATAAGATAGGCTACTAACCATACCAACCAACTATCTATCTGCTACTGAAATGCAGGCAATCAAATACCTTATCAGCAGCTACTGTGTGATAAGATAACACCAACACTACCGCTGGCCAGCATTTAAAATAAGCCTGAATACCGAGGCTTATATGCTATGGACAGTATAAATACAGTCTCAATAAAAAAAACACACAAAAAAACACACAAAAAACACACAAAGCAAATAAAGACTGAATCTGTTTGTGTATCGATGTAGTCAGCTGGTGGGCACGCACGTGCGCCTGTTGGTGACAAAGTGTAGACCCCCCACACTCTTTCTGATTAAAAGAGTGGTGCTCTGGTGAAAAAATTAGGTCAAATTGTTGGCACTTAATAAACTAGGTCAAAATGGTGTCACTTCTGGTGAAAAAAACTAGGTCAAATTGTTGCTCTATGCAAATTTATAATGTGTGTAGTCACATGACCTACGTCGGTTTATGCAAATTTATAATGTGTGCGGTCAGGTGACCTACTCGGTTTATACAAATTTATTATGTATGTGGTCGCATCATCTACTTTTCTCATTGCTGATTGGCTGAAAAACTAGGTCAAGTCCAGGCTGGTGGCGTTTCCAGTGAAAACTAAGTCACCAGGTATGTGTGACCTAATAAACTAGGTCAATGTGTCAATGTGTCCTAGTTTTCTTTCACTGATTGGCTGAAAACTAGGTCAAATGTCACTTCCATTGGAATACTCCTTACTGATTGGCTGAAAAACTAGGTCAACGGTCGCTTCCGTTGTGTGTGACCTAGTTTATATGGTTCTTCCTTGTAGCATACAGGCTCCACACTACATACATTATTACTCTTGTCTCTACCTAGGCTGACGATCGGCATTAATAGAATAGGGGAAGGACTGGTTAGCTCACTGACAGGATAAACTGACTGAGTGGGATATCAGGTCATGGTGACAGAAGTCTGGTTTCCTAAATCAGCACTGAATGGGGCAGCACGTAAAACTCCAACAGACGGACAAACACAAACTGCAATGCTGTCTGCCGGACCACCAGGTCACACACATACCCACACCCACATACCCACCCACATACACACAGTCATACACACCTATATCCATACCCGTGCCCAAAATCCACGCCCACACCCTCACCCACCGCATAACTCACCACACCCACTCACCCACTCATCCACTCACCCACACACACACTCACTCATCCACTCACCCACATACACTCACTCATCCACTCGCCCACAGCCACTCACTCACTCATCCACTCACCCACAAACACATTCACTCACTCATCCACTCACCCACACAGACACCCTCATTCACTCATCCACTCACCCACACATTCACTCACTCATCGACTCACTCACTCATCCACTCACCCACACACACGCACTCATCAACTCACCCACACACACACTCACACAACCGCTCACCCACACACAGTCACTCACTCATCCACTCACCCACACACCCACACACTCATCCACTCAGCCACACGACACACTCACTCACTCATCCACCCACCCACACACACCACCCCCCACACACAACATCCCACACACCCAATACACCACACTCACTCCGCCACTCACACACACACACGCCACATCCGCACATCCACACCACCCACACACCCACCCAACCACACACCCACACACACCCACACACATCCACTCACCCAACACACACACTCACTCACTCATCCACTCACGCCACACACCCACACACTCATCCCCTACCCACAAACGGACACCCCATTCACATCATCCACTCACCCATCACTCACATTCACTCACATCATCCACATCACCCACACACACGCACTCATCCAACTCATCACCCACACACACACATCACACTCATCCACTCACCCACCACACATCACTCACTCATCACCCACTCACGACCCACTCACGCCACACTCACTCACACACCCTCACACACGGACTCACTTCCACTCACCAACAAAATCACACAGTCACTCACTCATCCACTCACCCACAGACACACACACTCACTCATCCACTCACCCACCCACCCACTCACTCATCCACTCACCCACACAGACACCCTCACTCACTCATCTACTCACCGACACACACACTCACTCATCCACTCAGCCACACACACACACTCACTCAGTTGTCCACTTACCCACACACTAACTCACCCACTCATCTATTCACCCACCCACACACTCACTCACTCATCCACTCACCCACACACACTCACTCATCCACTCACCCACACCCAGACACCACCCTAACACCCACCCACACCACACGCACACACTCACACACACCCACACACACCCACACACACACTCACACTACCGCCATTCAAAAGCACATGCCTCATCCACTCACCCACACCCAGACACCACCCTAACACTCACACACACCCACTCACACATTCACACTACCGCCATTCAAAAGTACATGCCCCAATCCACTCACCCACACACTCACACACTCACACACCACCACCCCACACACACTTCACACAACCACCTACCCACATACATACACCCACACACAGTCATCCACTCATACACTCACCCATACACACTCACTCACTCATCC